>BQNB010031493.1:0-53941 GCA_026074375.1 Tanacetum coccineum | reverse complement strand
CTTGATCAAATTATCAAAGAGGTACGCGTTTCTTTTACTTCTTGTTTAAGTGTTAACCATATGCTATTAGTAGATCCAAATCCGCTGCGTACTCGTAGTAACTTGGTTACATAGATAACAAATCCCAACAATCTCTTCCTTGTGCCAAATGTATAAAAAATTGGAATTTCTCGATCTCTCACGTAACACAATAACCGGGCAACTTCACGACTGTTTTCGGAATTTGACATATCTAAAAGTTCTTAATCTAGGACACAATAGTTTATCAGGAAACATTCCTCCCTCTGTAGGATGTTTGGGTCAACTCGAGACGTTGTGTTTATACAACAACAGTTTCTCTCTGAAAATTGCCATTGTCTTTGAAGAATTGCAAAAATTTAAGCCTTTTTGACTTGGGCGCCAACAAATTATATGGTAATATTCGTGTTTGGATTGGGCAAAACTTGTCAAGGTTGTATGCCCTTAGCGTCAAATCAAACAGCTTTTTTGGAACCATCCCTTCTCAAATATGTCAGTTAGTAAGTCTTCAAATCTTAGAATTGTCATTTAACAATTTAAATGGAACAATTGCTTTGTGTGTGAATAATCTTACTTCCATGGTTAAAAAAGGATTGTTTTTGGACCAGAATGTACATCAATATCATAGTTCTGTCCATTTGGCAAGTTATGACAGCTCCTACTACATTGATAGTGATGTTGAAAGTAGCTATACTGATCATGACATGATCGAATGGCAAGGGAAGATAAATGAGTTTAGTAGCAATCTAGGATTCGTGAAGAGCATTGATTTATCAAGCAACAGTCTCACAGGACAAATCCCATATGAAATTACCTGCAGGGATTAGTAGTACTAAACTTGTCACACAACACTCTACATGGAGAGATTCCGAAAGACATTGGACAAATGAAAGAACTTCAAACTTTGGATTTATAAAAAAACAATCTCTCCGGAAGGTTGCCTTCAAGCATGTCTCAGCTGAATTTTTTAAATTTTCTTGACGTGTCTTATAATAACTTGTCTGGGAAGATTCCATCTGGCACTCAACTTCGGACCTTTGAACCTGTGAGGTACATACCAAATGAGGGACTATGTGGAAATCCCCTGTCGAAAATATGTCCCGGAGATGAAGAATTAGAAGAACCACACTCCATTGGTAAAAGTGAGGCCGAGGGTGAAGACGAAGGCATAGACAGATGGTTTTGTATTGGTGTGGCGAGTAGTTTTGCTACCGGATTTTGGATAGTTTGCAGCGCTCTACTTCTTAACCGCCGTATGAGACATGCTTTTTTCCAGTTTTATGATAGCTTGAAAGATTGGGTGTACATAAAGGTGGTGGTGTTCATAGGGAAATGGCGAAGGGTTGCACGTGCATAGTGGTATAAATGTTTTTTTTTCATCTACTTGTCATTGTTATTATATTGTTAGGCATATATTGTTGTAGTTACATGCTTCACTTGTATTTGGCAAGGGTTTTTAAGTCCCGGTTATTCATAAAATTGCACCATGGGTGGCCACTTCCCCGCGTTGTGTGATATACGACATCTCCATATGTTCATATTATAAACTCTACAGTAATATAATGCACGGAATGTGTTTGATAAAATGCCTTATATAGAATTGCAACATACCTGATGATGTTAAGGTATCATGGCTAGCTAAAGTGAACATGAATCTTTACGATGAGATATCATGCTTTAAAGAAACCGCTGAAGGTGTAATATAGGCCAACAAACATAGAAGAACATGTTTTGACCATGAGGTTTGTTAATTTATATGTATATCTTACGAAATGCATCTTATTTAGTGGCGGCTATGGTTCTTTTTTGCTCCATTTCCGTACGAGTGACTACATGTACTCGGTTTCAGGCTCAATTAGATACGCTCGACAGTAGTGTGAAAATTCTCTAACATTTTTTAAACTGATTAGTAATGAAGAGGAAATAAGTTTGTTGGCATATGTTGCTTTGTGGTGCAAGCACCTAATATTATGTAACATTCCATCTACGTTTTCTGCTCATATTAGTATTCACGAATGGAATCTTTATAATACGACCTTAATAAACTTTTTACGTGATGCTTTGTTGTACCAAAGTATGAATGCAGATACCCAATTGTAAAAGACTTGGATTCTGCTGCCGCTTTCATATATGTTGTTAATGGTGCAGTTGGTACTGTCGCTGCTGATACTTAGCCTCAACTAATTGATGGAAACTACTGTAGCAATTTATAGAGCTTGTATAGGCTATTACAGAGTACTATTAATATGTTCAAAAGTTGGATTTTAGGGTAATGTTATACTCACATGTGTTTAATTAAATGCTTGAATTAGTGAATGAATGGTTACATACAAAATGGACCCGAACCTGTTTTGATCCGAAATCTAAGTTTGCTAGTTTGACCTGTTACCCAAATCCGCCCAAAGCACCTGATTTGCCACCTCTACTCTATTAGTGGGCCAATTATGTTTAAACTGTCAAACCAGAATGGTTCATTCAATGCCGCATTTCACATCCCTTAAACCTCCACCGCTACTTCAATATTAAATTAATACTGAAGGAGTGCCGATACATATACCCACTTTTATTTTAAATTGTTCCCAGTGTGGAACACAGTTGAACACATGAAAACCTATTTCTCTTATATATTTTTACCTTACCGCAAGAGGTTTTAAATTCATGCAAAAAGTACTAAAATGTATTAGAAAAAAAATTACTTCCTCATTCTTAATATATTACTTTTGTGATGTTCTTTGAAAATTGCAATGGGTTTTATTGTTTTATATAGATATGTAGTTGTATGTGTTTGTGCTGTTTAAAACCACTTGTTCTTGTTCACAGCTATGTGACAACCAAAATGCACTCACATTGACAATATAACTTATATGCTCTCTGGTTTAACAATAAATGAGATTTTATTAAGACATCCTAAACAAAAGACTGAGTATTGTATACTTGTTAATATTTGATAGATTTCATGACGAGTTTCATTCTTTAGAACAACTGTTGAGTGTATGAAACAGGGCTCTGAGTAGAGCTACTCTGTCTGTAACATCGGAATGTGGAACTTCGTTATCTACGGAAAACATATTTTGCTTTAATGCTAAATGTCACAAAACTATTTCACCAACTTAATGTCTAATACGATGCAAGCTAAATTAAGAGCGAGAACAAGCTTAGTTTATAATATCTGCTTATCAACTTGGGAACTGGGGTTTTAAGAATCAGTTCCGAGGAAGAACAAGAAAGAATTAAGATAGTATTCTTCGTTTTAATATGTGATTTGGATTAGAAATCTATATTTAATCATTACGTATTTTAAGTTAAAACTCTAGTAAAATAGTGATTGAATAGAGTAAAGTTGTAAGCGAAGTGACAAAAGAGTGCATTCCTACAAAGGTCAAGTAGTGAGTGAAGATCTGGATCCAAGGTTTTGGTCAACCGCAATCGGCACCGGCTCCGGCAAAATTGCGTATTGATGTTGTTGTACAGAATGTTGATCACGATTGAATATAAATCGAGTTGTACATTTTTCCTTTGTGTGAGTTTTGGGGCGCTTGCTCAAGAACTAATTATGTTTGGTTTGATGTCTTCAAAACTACTTAGGGTGCGTTTAGTTACAGGAAAGTTTTCTTAATTTTCTTTCTCTAGTTTTCTTAAGAACGGAGTAACTTTTCTTTCTTCAGGGAACCTTTTGAAAACTGGAGAACTCCAAATTCAAGTTCTCTGAATCATAGTTATGATAGGAGAAAACAAGTTTTCTGTTTTTAGTAGAGGAATTTCAGAAAATACTCATTTTAAACATGTTTTCTGTTTTCTCTGTGTTTCTAAGAAAACTTTTCTGGAAAACTCAACAACTAAACACACCCTTAAATTCTCCATCTTTTAGTCTTCGTTTTGGTTTAGCGTTTGGGCCCATTTGCTTGCTTTTGACTTATATCACACAAATTGAGGGGGGAAGTATCACAAGATAGAAAACGATGTCTAATAGTAACAACTACAAGTTATAAAGACTTTTAAGTCTTCTAACGTGTGTAATTTGGGATTGTTAACTTTATTCTTCATCTTTTTCCACAAATTTATTTTTTAGATTGTTGAACAACGAAAATTAAAACACAAATTTGGACCATCTACTTCATATGACTAGACATATTGCATCAATCAGTTTATATTGATTATCTAAAATACAAGACTTTGAAGTAGCTAGCCTTATGCAACGAGTGTTATCATCGTATTTTCAACTAAGTATTGCAATGAAAATAATATAATTAGATCATCATTATGTATTTAAACTAGAGTATAAAATAGTTGTTTTACTATTTATTGCGCCAAAGCATGTATTGTTCGTTACCAGATACTAATATGAGCCAAGCTGAGTATGTAAGAAGTGGCAGGTCCAATTTTCAAGTCAAACAAAATGAACTAATAACTTGTATGCAAAGCTACACCATGTCCACAGCAAACACAAAACATAATCATTCAAATGACCAATTAACTTACCTTTGTAGAGTTACAAATCTGAACATGTTTTAAAAGGCCCACTCGTCCCCATTTATTTTATCAAAAACCCAAATGATCTAAATTTTCTAAATTCAACCTATTCTTTTACATATTTGGATCATTTTTGCCAGCTATACTTTCACACTAGTCGCTGACGGTATTTTCCAGCAATAACTACAAATTGCAAAGACTTGGGAGTCTTTGAACGTCTAATCTGGGACTTCAAATTTATATCCATCTAGTTGAATTCTTTGTTGTTGAAGTCTATATTAAGCTGCATAGGGGTATATGTGTACATTATCAGATCAAAAAACATCAATCTAATTATATACAACATATAGGATAATTATGCATTCAATCAATCATAATTACCTATAGGATAATTATGCATTCAATCAATCATAATTATCCCCTAATTTGGCTCCACGATTATTGCCTCTATTTTATTTCATTTCCTTATATATTGAGACCCTCTTTCTTATATATAGTGGCTCCCTTTTGTATTGAAAACACAAGAAAAGATAATCAATCAAAAAACAAAACCTATATCAATTTTGTTATGGTATCAGAGCGGTCTTCGTGAAGATCCTCCGACCAAAACCAAACCCTACCTATGGCTGAAGATGAGCAGCAGCGTGCCATTGCTGGAACCAAAAGACCCTCCTCTGATTCGGTCGCTTTTCAAGCACAAGTTACAGCTAAACGTGACCAAAGTCGCCCGAAACAGAAAGACGTGAAACGGAGCAGCAGCAAACCAGTAGGAAATTGCACAAACTGTGGAAAGGATGGGCACAACAGGGATGGTTGCTTTGAACTCATAGGTTACCCAGATTGGTGGCCGGGAAAAGGCAAGCAAGACAAGGCCAAGCTGTCGGCAGCTTGTGTTGAAGCAGAAAAGAGCCCTATTGCTGGTTTAAGCGACTTTCAATATCAACAATTCTTGAAATTCTTCCGAAACAAAGAAGGTGCGAATGCAGAAGAAAGTGGACCCAAGGCCAACCTAGCAGGTAACATAGATAAAGAAGGTAAGTGGATATTTGACTCGGGCACAACCGAGCATATTACTCATAATGATTCCTTACTTAAAAATAAAAGAAAAAGAGGTTACGAGCAACCAGTAACCATACCAAATGGTGAAGCTGTACCAGTAGAAGGAAGAGGAGAATGTGCTCTTCCAAGTGGGGCAATTATTAAAGATGTCCTTCATGTCCCAAAATTTAAATGCAATTTGCTTTCTGTTAGTAGATTGTCTAAGGAACTTCAATGTGCTGTTACATTTTTTCCTGAATTTTGTATCATGCAAGACTTGTATTCGAGGACATTGATTGGAGCGGGTGATTGCGAAGATGGTCTGTACAAGATGGGGATGTTTGAAAATAATCGGCATGCTATGATGACTACACAAAGTATGTGGCACAAAAGATTAGGTCACCCATCGAGTTCTAGATTATATCATTTGGATTTTTTTAAAAACACTTCTTTGGATTCTAAGTTTTTTTGTGATTCTTGTGTTAAAGCTAAGTTTACGAGATTGCCATTTCCAATTAGTGTCACTAAGACAAATGCTTGTTTCGAATTAATACATTGTGACATATGGGGAAAATATCGCACGCCTTCTCTTACACGTGCAAACTATTTTTTAACAATAGTTGATGATTTTAGCCGATCCGTGTGGGTTTTCCTTCTCAAGCACAAGGATCAAGCTAGCATTTGCCTCGTTGACTTTCACAAAATGGTTAAAGTCCAGTTTGAGAAAAATATCAAAAGAATAAGATGTGACAATGGTGGGGAATTTGTTTCAAACAAAATGATTGATTTTTATGCAAGGGAAGGGATTGTGCTTGAAACTTCGTGCCCACATACACCCCAACAGAATGGTGTAGTGGAACGAAAACACCGGCACCTGCTAGAAACGGCACGCGCCTTGAAATTCGAGGCCAATTTACCCACAAGATTTTGGGGAGAATGTGTTTTAACGGCAGCACATGTTATAAACCGTTTGCCGTCTGAAGTGATTGAGAACAAAACGCCCTATGAAATCTTACACAACTCAAAACCCAACTATGATCACATGAAGGTTTTCGGTTGTTTAGCTTATTATCGGAGCGTTGAGACCAAAGGAGACAAGTTTGAAGTAAGGGGGAGACCGGGGGTTTTCCTTGGGTATCCACCCGGAACCAAAGGATACAAAGTCTACGATCTCCAACATAGAAAAATGGTGACCTCTAGAGATGTCAAATTTTTAGAAAATATTTTCCCTTTTGCTCGAAGCATTACTGAGGAAGAGGAGATTTTTGTTTTCCCTCAAAAATGGGATGATGAAAATGATCTAGACAATAATGGGCTGAACCAAACACGGCCCAATGATGATATTGATGAACACCCTTCTTTTTTTGGTACCGAACCGCAAAAAACCCATAATGGACCAAATGAAGAAACAAATGAGCCTGCCGTGTCAGGTCCAAACCAAGACAAAGAACCTCATCTCGTTTGTGATGATCAAAATGAGACGGGGTTTGAAACCATTAGTGAAACACATGGGCCCACAGTTGAACATGCAAGACCTACACGAAGCAAATCACGACCTGCACGACTTGATGGTTTTGAAGTCAACCTACCCCCATCATTAGACCATACGCAATCATCGCTCCATCAAGGCTCCTCCACGGTACATCCCTTAGCACATTTTATTTCCTATGATAACTTTACTAACACTCATAAAGCCTTCTTGACGGCCATTACCACAAATAATGAGCCTAAACACTTCAAGCAAGCAGTGAAGGATGTCAGGTGGATAGAAGCCATGAAGCAAGAGATCCAAGCTCTTGAAGAAAATAAGACTTGGACTTTAGAAGAACTTCCAAAAGGAAAGCGAGCGATTGATTCGAAATGGGTCTACAAAATCAAGTACAAGCCGAATGGAGATGTTGAGCGGTACAAGGCACGCCTTGTAGCTAAAGGCTGCACACAGATGGAAGGAGTTGATTTCCACGAAACCTTCGCTCCTGTTGCAAAGCTAGTGACAGTGCGCACCCTCTTGACCGTCGCTGTAAAGCGTAATTGGCATATTCACCAACTTGATGTGAACAATGCTTTTTTGCATGGCGACTTGAATGAGGATGTTTACATGAAGCTTCCGGAAGGCTTTGGTAAGCAAGATGACAATCGGGTTTGCAAACTCAAGAAGTCCTTGTACGGCCTCAAACAAGCTTCAAGAAATTGGTACCAAAAATTCACGCATTCCTTATTAGATGTTGGTTTTAAACAAAGCCACGCTGATCATTCTCTCTTCATTTTCAAAGAAAAAGACGCCTTTCGTGCGGCACTATTAAGTTGATGAACGTTGTTCCTGTTGGAATGACCCACACAAAATACAAGCTACCAAGCGGATTTCCTGGATAAGCGATTTAGCATGCAAAAGATCTTGCTTGCCCCTTGAATCATTTCAATGAGGCATCGAGGTCGCTAAAACAAAGGAAGGTATGGTGTTAAGTCAAATGCAAATACCCATTATTGACATTCTTGAGATGTTGGCATGACGGGTTGTAGACCGAGTACTTTCCCCATGGAACAGAATTTAAAACTTGACAAGTGTGACAAAGCAGCTTGTGTCGATGGTAATCAATACCGACGATTGATCGGCAAGCTTCTTTATTTGCAAGCTACGCGACCTGACATAACTTATGCGGTCAACATCTTGAGTCAATTCGTCAGTGATCCTAGACAACCTCATATGGCTGCCAATCGTGTCTTGTGTTATTTAAAAGGGACTCCCTGGATACAAGGCATATTACTCATTTCCTAGAGATGTCGGAACTAATCTTTTGGCTTATTGTGATTCTGATTGGTTAGGGTGTCCAATGACTCGACGCTCCAGAACAGGTTATCTACTTCTACTTGGAGGAGCTCCTGTTTCCTGGAAGACAAAAAAGCAGTCCGTAGTTTCCAAATCCTCGGCAGAAGCTGAATATCAGGCCATGTCTAATGCGGTTAGTGAAATCTTGTGGATGAGGTGGCTTTTGGGTGAACTTGACATGGCCCCCGTCGGACCAACTGCATTATTTTGTGACAATCAAGCTGCCTGTCACATAGCAAACAACCCAGTCTTCCATGAACGCACCAAACACGTTGAAATGGATTGCTACTTTGTGCGGGAAAGAGTTGACTCTATGGAAATTTGTCCCATGCCCATAGCTACCAAAGATCAAATCGCTGACGTTCTTACGAAAGCTTTAGGAGCCAATTCTCTTCGTTTTCTACTGTACAAGTTGGGTGCTCGGAATCTTCACGCTCCAACTTGAGGGGGAGTATAGGATAATTATGCATTCAATCAATCATAATTATCCCCTAATTTGGCTCCACGATTATTGCCTCTATTTTATTTCATTTCCTTATATATTGAGACCCTCTTTCTTAACCCTCTTTCTTATATATAGTGGCTCCCTTTTGTATTGAAAACACAAGAAAAGATAATCAATCAAAAAACAAAACCTATATCAATTTTGTTACAACAAACCTGTTAAAAAAATTATATACAACAAACTTAATGAGAGAAAATCTTTACTTTTACTTTATGCACTCATATTTTTTTAACATTGTCACTTGTCTTGCTTTGGTTTAATACCACAGCTGCTAATTCCGTTGATCACCAATTAGTTACAGCAGCAGGAGGAGTTGTTCATGCGTGCATTGATAAGGAGAGACAAGCACTTCTTGATTTCAAAGCTCACCTTCAAGACCCTGGTGGCCGGCTATCTACATGGAGATCCGGGGAAGATGATTGCTGTCGATGGTTTAGAGTTACCTGCAACAACCAAACGGGTCATGTCACAATGCTTCACCTGTCAGGCTTTTCTTATTTAGCTTACCTTCATAGTCCCTTTACTGGCACCATTTCAGAGTCCATTGTTAACTTAAGCTACTTGAATTATCTTGATCTTTCCGATAATTCTTTTCATGGAGCCATTCTTGAGTTCATTGGTAACATGACCCCGTTAACTTATCTCGACCTTTCTTCGAATCAGTTTACTCCTAAATCCATCGGTAACATGACCCAGTTAACTTTTCTTAACCTTGGTCACAATAATTTCAGTGGAACCATTCCCATGTCCATTGGTTCCTTAACCCAATTAACTGATCTTTACCTTCATGGGAATAATTTAAGTGGAATTATTCCGAGATCCATTAGTTCCTTGACTAAATTAGATCACCTTTCCCTTTCACACAACTCTTTCTATGGTACCATTCCAAGGTCCATTGGTTCCTTATCCAATTTAACAAAGCTTTACCTTTCAAACAACTCTTTCTATGGAACCATTCCTATAGAATTTGAAAACCTCACCAATTTGATAACACTCTACCTAAGAAATCTCAAAAGTTGTACAATTGAAAAATTAGATTGGTTGTCTTCGCTTTCTTCTTTAAATAACCTTTTAATGGATGGAACTTCTCTGGCCAAAGCAAATAACTGGGTAAATGTAATTATAGCTCTCCCAAACCTAGAAGAGTTAAGCTTAAAGGGATGTGACCTCTCACAAGTCATGCATCCATATTCTCCATCTGTCAACTCTTCTTCATCAATTGATGTCCTTTTTCTCGAGAACAACAATCTCAACTCATCCATGTATAGTTGGTTGGGCCCATTAATGGGCAATAAGCTTGGAGCTCTCTATCTCTCTGGCAACAAGTTTGATGGGAAACTCTCAGATTTTCTGAACAACTTATCTGGATGCTCATCAGCCACTACGTTATATACTTTGGATGCTTCAAGTAACCAATTCACAAGGTCATTGTCTTTTGAAATCCAAAACTTCTCATCCCTACGAAACTTGAGCCTATCTTCAAATCACTTAGATGGAACTATAGGTGACAAACTATGGGAACTACCCTATCTTGAAGAACTTGATCTATCTTCCAATTCTCTTAGAGGTGCTATCTCTGAAAATATTGGAAAATCAAATCTTTATTCTATAGATGTTTCAAACAACTCACTCGAAGGAGTTCCTCTAATTGCTGACATGTCAAACCTTTCTAGGAGTATGCAGTATATTGATTTCAACTCTAACAAGTTAGGGCCTCGTTTCCCTAAATGGATACAAAAAATGGAAAAACTGTTTCATCTTGATCTTTCAAACAATAGCATTACAGAAACACTTACTAACGAGTACTGGATCATTTTCAATCAATTGCAATATCTAGATCTCTCTTTAAACAACATTAGTGGGGCATTACCAAAACAATTTTCAAGCCCTGAACTTGTTTCAATAAATTTGAGTTTCAACAACTTTTCTGGTTCAATACCTGCTTTTCCAGCCGGTATAAGATTCGTAGATCTTTCCTTGAACAGATTCCATGGAGAAATTTCCTTCTTATGCCAAAAGTATGAACAACTTTCATTTCTTGATCTCTCACATAACTTATTAACCGGAGAACTTCCAGACTGTTTGTGGAATGTTACAGAACTAGAAGTTCTTAATCTAGGACACAATATTCTGTCAGGAATGCTTCCTCCCTCTGTAGGATGTTTGGGTCAACTCGAGACGTTGAGTTTATACAACAACAGCTTTTCTGGAGAACTGCCTTTGTCTTTACAAAATTGCACCAACTTAAGAGTTTTGGATTTTGGAGCCAACAAGTTTTTTGGTAATGTTCCTGTTTGGATTGGTGAAAACTTGTCAAAATTGTTTGTTCTCAGCCTAAGATCAAACAATTTTTTTGGAATCATTCCTCTACAAATATGTCAGTTAGTAACTCTTCAAATCCTAGACTTGTCAATAAACAACCTGCATGGAAACATTCCCTCATGCATGAATAATTTCGCTACCAGAGAAAAGTTCCATAAGGAATATGGTCAAAAAAAAAAAAAACCCGCTCCATCTTGTTCATCCAATTTGGTTTCATCTAATGGTTTAGATTAATTTTTATTTTAATTTAATTAAAAAACCCACTTTCACCCTATTTTTTAAAAATTAAATATCTCACAAACCGTTAATCGTTACGCAAAACGAAACATATCATCGCGACGAGAATTAAATCATATTTCTATAGATGGGCACTTCTATATACTTTCGACGAACTTTTTTTTCGATTTTTTTTCTCAGCCACGTCTGGAAAAATCTCTTGTGATTATGATACAAATCTCATTTTGATGGTTTTTTTCAGGGCGTTGGATTTTATGATTGAAAAAAAAAAAAAAAAACAAAATTCGAAAAAAAAAAAAAAAAAAAAAAAAAAAAAAAAAAAAAAAAAAACAAAAAGAGGAAAAAAGAAAAAAAAAAAAAAAAAAAAAGAAAAAAAACAAAAAAAAAAAAAAAATAAGAAAAAAAAAAAAAAAAAAAAAAAAAAAAAGAATAAAAAAAAAAAGGAAAAAAAAAAAAAGAGCTAGAAGAGCTTTGGCTAGTCGTCGAAAAGTATATTAGATTGTTTTTTAGTTTCAGTGTTGTTGTGCATCTATATAGAAAGATAAAAAAATTCATACTTCGTTTTTTTGTCGTTACTTTCGTAGAACTTTTTTTCCGTTTTTTTTTCAATCACGTCTGAAAAAAATCATATGAGATTTGTATTCACAAATCTCATGTGATTTCATAAAATCTCATGTGATTTGTCGATACAAATCTATGTGTGATTTTTTTAAGACTTAGTGATTTGATATTGAAAAAAATAATCGAAAAAAATAAAATAAAATAAAAAAAAGAAAAAAAAAATAAAAAAATAAAAAAATAAAAAAAAAAAAAAAAAAAATAAAAAAAAAAAAAAAAAAAAAAAAAAAAATAAGAGAGTTTTAAAAAAAAAAAAAAAAAAAAAAAAAAAAAATAGAAAAAAAGAAGTGATGTGTCGTTTCGAAAAAAAATAAAATCACCCATCTGATAAAAAATAATAAATAAAATTACGTCTGAAATATCTACATGAGATTTGTTGTGTCACAATCTTCATGTGATTTATAAAAATCACCATGGGATTTGTGTTTGTCGATACAAAATCTTCATTTGATTTTTTTTTTTTAAGACGTGATTGAAAAAAAAAAAAAAAAAAAAAATATCGAAAAAAAAAAAAAAAAAAATAAAAAAAAAAAAAAAAAAAAACAAAAAAAAAAAAAAAAAAAATAAAAAAAAAGAAAAAAAAAAAAAAAAAAAATAAAAAAAAAAAAAAAAAAAAAAAGAGTAAAAAAAAAAAATAAAAAAAGAGTAGTGTTCGTCGAAAGTATATAGAAGTGCCCTCTATAGAAAGATAAAAATTACTCGTTGCGATACTTTCGACGAACTTTTTTTTCCGTTTTTTTTCAATCACGTCTGAAAAAATCACATGAGATTTGTATCACAATCTCATGTGATTTCAAAAAATCCCATGAGATTTTTTCTGACGTGATTGAAAAAAAAATTCGAAAAAAGTTCGTCGAAAGTATATATAAGTGCCCCTTTATAGAAAGATAAAAAAATACTCGTCGCGATGGTGTATTTTTTTTCGTTTAACGATTTATCGTTTGCTAGATATTTGAGTTTTAAGAAAAAGATGGGAAAGTGGATGATAAAAAAATGAGAGGTTAGGATTAACCCATTTGTTTTTTTTTTCCCTTGTTTTTTGAGGATCTGAACTCTTCGCTACCATGGTACAAAAAGGATATGCTTCAAATCAAAATCTTCATCAATATCAATGGTCAACTGACGCTAAGAATAACTATGCGTATCGAGAACGTATTCATAATAGCTATATTGACCGTGTGTTGATCCTGTGGCAAGGAAAAGTAAATGAGTTTAGTAGGACTCTGGGATTGGTGAAGACCATTGATTTGTCAAGCAATAATCTCACAGGTCCAATCCCAGATGAAGTTACCACCCTGCATGGATTGTTGGTACTAGGCT
Organism: Tanacetum coccineum; assembly: GCA_026074375.1. Classification (NCBI taxonomy): domain Eukaryota; kingdom Viridiplantae; phylum Streptophyta; class Magnoliopsida; order Asterales; family Asteraceae; genus Tanacetum; species Tanacetum coccineum. The sequence continues at coordinate 40,586 of BQNB010031493.1, read as the reverse complement.
TGTCAAACAACTCCCTGATTGGAGAGATTCCACGAGACATTGGTCAGATGGCGGAACTGTTAACTTTGAATTTATCTGGAAACATGTTTTCTGGAAAGATGCCATCAAGCATGTCAGCCATGCATTCATTAAATGATCTTGATGTGTCATATAATAACCTGTCGGGGAGAGTTCCATCCAGCACTCAACTTCAGTCCTTCCCGCCTGAAAGGGTCACTGGAAATGTAGGACTATGTGGGCTTCCCACAACAACAAAATGTCTCGAAGATGAAGATCAAGAAGTTCCACGCGTCGGTGATAGCAAGGGTGATGCAGAAAGTACAGGCGAACTTCAAAGATGGTTTTATATTGGAGGGGCCACTGGTTTTGCAACTGCATTTTGGATAGCATGCATCACTTCACTTCTCAATCGTCGTCTCAGACATGCTTTCTTCCACTTTCATGATTCCATGAAAGATCGGGTGTATGTAAAGATGGTGGTGTTCATTGCAAGATTGCAAAGGGTTGCACGTGCATAGTACCTCTAGTTTTATGATTTTTATGCGTTTTTCTCTACTACCGTCTTACGTAATTGATAGAAACTATTGTAGCAATTTGCAGAGCTTGTATTCACTATTATGGAGTACTATTTATTTAAAATATGCATAATGTGTATGATTAAATGTTTGAATGGGTGAAAGAATGGATCTGTACCAAATGGATTAAAAAAGCTTCATGTAGTCGCAACTGTGACCCCTACACGACCCAAATTTCAAGGCCGCCCATTTTGACCCAAACCTCTTTTGACCTGAGCTTTGAGTTGGCTCATTTGATTCGTTACCCAAACCCGCCTGGCCGCCCCGTTTTGCCACCTCTACTTTATTAGCGGGAAAGTATATTTAAACAGTCGAACCAGAATGGCTCATTCCATCTCGCATGTTCCATCTGTTAGACCTCCACCATTACTTCAATAAGTAATGAAGGAATGAAAATACATATACCCACTTATATTTTAATCTTTTCTCGGTGCGTAACACAAGTAAACCCACGAAAACTCAATTCTCTTTACTGTAAGACTCAACCCATAATTTAATATGAAGTTTATATATTACTGTAGTTAATCTTATCCCGACATATTTTAAATATATGCAAAAAGTTCTAAAATTTATAAGAAAAAAATCATTCCTCGTAATATCTTTAAAATATATAAATTAATAAGGACATTTTTTCTTGTTCAGAGCTATGTTACAACCAAAATGCACTTACATTGGCAATATAAATTATATGCTCTCTGGTTTAAGAATAAATGAGATTTTAGTAAGACATCCCAAAATACAGACTGAGTATTGTATACTTGTCAATATTTGATGGATTCCATGCCGAATTTCATTCTTTAGAACCACTGTTTAGCTATGTGACTGAGTATTGTATACTCTGTTTGTAATATCAGAATGTGGAACTTCATTATCTACAGAAAACATATTTTGCTTTATTGCTAAAGAACACAGTGTTAGAGTGATTAAAGAAAAACAAGAGGATATAATATCAATTCATTTATATGTTCATTATCACTGCCAATGTTTGCATGTAGGCATAGTATAGCAGAAATCACATAAAATATCTCATACTTGTAAAAATGACATAAAGGACTCGATACTTGAATTGGACACATAACAATACTCTCCCTTTCAAAAGATCATTTCAAGGTAAGTGATACCATTATTCCAGATATTTCAGCATTCTTCCATTTCATTCCAAACCGAACACCTTTTCACAGCTTCCTTTTTATTGGTCATCCATTCTCCCGGGAAATAAGTAGCAAACATGTCATCATGAATGTCTGAAAGTTTTATGCTTGGTTTGACTACCAAAACAGTCAGCAAAAAACACTTCTGAAAGAGGGAAGCAAGCTTCAAAATTGTTTGTGAATTTAGGTGCTACATAGAGATGCTTTACTTCATTTCCATGTTTAAGCATTTTAATTATTTCATCCCAATACCATTGAACACCTTGAAAGAATAATCACTCAACTAATAAGACTTTGAGGAGTATGGCTCGTAACCAATCACATGTATTCTGTCTTTGATTTTTGTGAAGGTGAGTGAACAGCCACATATAGCATGAAAAGTAAGTTTATGATGATTTATAGGGTGAATAAGGTTGAAAGTTTCTTCTTGTCCACTATTGATAAACTCACTAAGTGATATACCTTGCTCTTCTTTAAACAAGCTTTGAACTGAACACGCGAGAATTATTTTTACAAGTAAAGATGACATTTTATGAGTTAATGGGGTCCATGAGACCTTACATAGATTTGTGAAACTTATTACATTTAACTCTTTGATAGCTGAAATCATGTCAGCAAGTCCTACATACGATCCTTGACAAAGAACATACACATCAGTGTAATCAACTGCACGGCCTTCCCCAACCCTTCGTCATAAATTAGCCTTCTAAACATTCTGCCAAGGTAGCCAACGGACTATCCATCAAGTGACTCAATGCCATACACTTGAGATCGATGAGGTTCAACCATTAACAATAACGAATCACTATTAAGCATAAACAACTAGACCATGTTTAAGTTGTCTCCATTTTTCATTTGACCAAAACTTCAAAGACGTACACAAGTCTTGAATCTCAACTGTTCAAGATTGAGTACACCTTTACACTAGCGACTTGCTTAACTCGTGCATGTTGGATTCTCATTTCCGTTAGGAATTTCATCAAACACCTTACACGCAACCCAACTTTTTCTGACTTAAGAGCAGAATCAGTCAACCATAGATGAACCACGCCAATTTTTTAAGAAACTATGTTAGCAGACTTCATGTACATATGAATACAAGAGAATTTAAATGATGGTCATATGGAACGATTTCATTTCCTTGTCATGATATTGAGTTTGTTTGATTCCGTACTCTATGTTTCCATTTATAGGTTTACCAGTAATTGTTAGGGTAAAAGCCATAAATACTCTACGTACTTACAATTATAACTCATTATACTCTACTAATTCTTAAATAAGCCATTTAACCGTATGCCACGTCAGCAATTTTACTTGCTACTTGTACCTTTTTTATGTTTAACAGGTAACTTGTAGTCAACACGTTTATCCTTTGACTTTTTTGGGTAAAAGCCATAAATACTCCATGTACAGGCCTGTTTAACTCATTATGCTCTACCAATTTAAAAAAAATATTCGAAAAGAATATTTTAAAAAAATATTCGAAAAAAATATTTCTACTTCGAAAAAATTTATATAAGTTTTATACTTCGAAGTATATTTTTTTCGAAGTATAAATACTTCGAAAATTTTTTTAAAAATTTTTATAAAATAAAATTTTATACTTCGAAATAAAAAATTTATACTTCGAAAATTTATTTTTATTTCGAAAAAAAATTTATACTTCGAAATTTTTTTTTATTTCGAAGTATAAAAAAAAGAAGTATACATTTTTTTATTTAGAAGTATAAAATTTTTCGAAGTTTATAAAATTTTATAAAAAAATTTCGAAGTATAAAAAAAAATTTAAATTTTTTTTATTTCGAAGTATAAATTTTTTTTTTTTATAAAAAGTTTAAAAATTTTTATAAAAAAAAGAATTTTTAGTGAGTTGGGTGAGGGTGTGGTTTATTTTTTTTTTTTGTCAAAAATACAAAAAAAAGAGGGTTTATTTATTTTTTAGGGTAAAAGCCATAAATACCTTATGTACTCACATTTATAACTCATTATACTCCATTATGAAATAGTGACATGGCAAGGTAACCGGTTATTGCGGGTTTCATAGTGTATAATGAGTTGTTTACGAATTCGTAGAGTATAATGAGTTAAACACGCGAGTACATGGAGTATTTATGGCTTTTACCCTAATTGTTAAGGATATCATCGAAAAATATCACAACATGAAAAAAGAAAATCTAATAAATACAAATTGCCGAGACCAAAGCATATTTGAACGTCTGATTTGGGATAATCTATTCAATGATCTATAGTCTTATAAGTTTTATGTTCAAAAATATCACAGGATAGAAAAGGATGTCTAACAAATACAAGTTTCTAAGACTTCCAAGTTTTCCTATCTCTTTCCTTCATCATTTATTTCACAGATTAGGACTTGTTTAAATTTTATATTTTTGAACGAAAAGTAAAATAAAATACACATAATTGTTGACCATCCACTTCAAGTTGGTTGGACATATAACATCAGTTAGTTCATATGGCTTTAATTTTTCAAATGTGGTTTGTAGAAACAATTAGTCAAGTGACAAGACATGTATAATTTGATAAAACGCAGATAAACGGTCGCCCGTTGCGCACATTGCTTAAGAGGTGGTCTTTGAGGGAAGGTTGCATTGAGTCTAAAAATTAAATTCGAGTTCAAGGTACAGACGACACTAACCTTTTTGAGATAATTTGTTACAAACATTACAAGAAAATTTTCATGTAATGACACAAAACAAAAGTGTCACTAAAAGTAAAAAATCTATCGCGAAAAGTATAGAAATAGCAACAACAGTTAGAAAATGATGTCACTAGTTTTAGAGTGTTTTTCCTTCACTTAAAAAGTATAGGTAACAGTAAAGTATGTAAAAGTCTAATTATAATGACAAGAAAAAGTGTAAGGATAAACTTTTGCCTTTCATGACACATATTTATCACAAAAAGTGTCTGAAAATCTCAAAATTTTGACGTTTTGCCACACTTTTTAAAAGATGTCACTAAAAAGTTAGATTTAATGACAAGTTTTTATGTCATTAGAACCACGGTCACTAAAAGTCAAATTTTCTTGTAGTGAAAGTCAATAACAGAAAAACGAACCATGACCCGGATGACATTGGGCCGAGTATATTGAATATGTGTCAATTTGTAAAAAACATGAGCCTATTCAATATTCCAAACACTTTTCATAATATACGGAAATGTTGTCGGAAATTGAAGTATATTTGGTTCACATGTCTTGAAATTTTATTTATATACGTGTAAATAAAGCATCACTACTAAATTTGTTATCTTAAACAGTTATTTGGGAATTTTAATGATGTTTCCAATTAAACCTAGATATTTTCCTAACATGCCTTTCTCCATAACAAACTAAAAGGAGATTTACTTCAAGAAACGAGTTTGATATTGTGTGAAGCCTGATGTAATTGTATCCATATTAACGGTAATTTCTTAGCTAGTTTGAGATAAATTATTTCAAGCTTGTATACGTTGTATGTGTTGGCATTCTATTAATTAAAGTATGGAGTTTGTTGAGTTTTTTTCTCTTTTTAAAAAAAAAAAAAGGTGAATATATATTACTCCAAAAACAATATGTACAATACGAGCACCTTTAAGAGGAGATGGACATTTCCCAAACACCCTTAAAGAGCTACAAACAACAAATAGCTTGAAACATGCTATACTAGTCTACATTATAAATCATTTGGAACACTTCCATATTTAGAAAGTCTAAAAATTCAGGTTTTTTCTTTTCTTTTTATGAAAATGTCCCTTTTTAACAAAATATACATCTATCTCATTTTATGTAACAACCTTTTATAACAAATTTTTGTTATGTGCAATCTTGACCATTCATCTTATTTTAGGGAAACACGTGACATGTGTCACTTATTTATTAAAAAATCACTTTTATTTTTAAATTGAAATATCTTTTTATCTATTATTATTTTTTATGATTTAATTTCATCATATTTTCTAAAATTTTGTGCTCTTTAATTCAACATTCATTTTAATATATTTTTATTAATTTTTAGTTTTTATTTTATTTTTAATACCTCGAAACTGCTGCTTTGCGCGAGTAACATGCGAGTTAAGCTTAAGAGATTCCAATACAAACATAGCCTATGATCACCTTTATTCACCTTTGAGTTTTTAAATCAATCAAAATTTCATATTTTCAAATATGCGTAGATGTCGTTTATATCACATTATCATATGAATGAGTTGGTTTATTTAGGTCCATTATTCCTTTGGTTTTATATTTATATTACACAATAATTTCAGTAGCAAAAGATATATTGATGAACATGCAATAACTACATATTGCAAAGACTTGAGAGTCTTTGGTCGCCTAATGTGGGACTACATATATATTGTATGATTTTTTTTCCACACAAATTTATACATGTCTAATTCAATTATTTGTTTTCGAAGTCTATATAAAGCTGAAAAGAGGCATATGTGTTCATTATCAGATCAAAAAACACCAATATAAATTTAAACAACATACATAATGAGAGAAGCTATTTTATGAACGCGGAAGAAATGATAGCAAAAGCTTAATGATTTGTTATTGCATTATGAAATTGATTACATAAAATGAAGAAGATGAGATCTATTTACATAAGTCAGAACTATCTAACCTTAAAAACACTGTGTCCATTAATTGCTCTTTTCAAAATGAATTCATTAGGGTAAACCTAGAGAATGAATCTCTAAAAGATGAGATCATTGAACAAAAAAAGGTCATTGAGAAATGGACCTGCAGTAAAGTCACCCTAGACCAACAGCTCTCTGAGCAAGTACCTGGAAATATTGTCAAATCTCTAGGTAGGAAAGATAGAAGGAAAGAGAAAATTTTCTCCAAAGAGGTTGTTTCACTAAAGCTGATGAATCCTCATCTACGCTTGCACCTGAGATTACATCTGATTCAGAATGTGACTCTTAGGAACCTCTTCCACCTCTTCCCAAACTAATAGGAGTAGCACCCTCTGGCACTTCAAAGAGTCTTATTTCTTTGTCTGACTTAACCTTTAACATGGCTGACCTTTCACTTGACACTCCTGACCCCAAGAAGACTAGACCATCTGTTAAAGTGTCACCTACATATGTCATTAAGAAAAAGACAGAGAAATCTCCTGCTGCTCCTAAACCTTGCTCTGATAAAAAGGCTGACTCATCCACTGAGCAACTTCTTCTCACCTTGATGGAAGAGGTAAAGGGTCTCAAAAGGTAAATTGAGATCCCCTCAGGCACCCCTCTATCAAGCACCCAACCAAGTAGTTCTAAAGCTTCCAAGCAAAAGACCTGGCTTGGACCATGTAAGCACTATGGCTTTAGGAATCATCTCTCTGATGATTGCTACTCAAAGCCCAAGTGCTCTACTTGTGGATCCACTAACCACCTGACCAAAGAACACTTAGAACATGCTGCTGTTAAGAAAACATTAAGTAAGCTTAAGGCTCAGTCACCTTTGAAAACCTCACCAAGAAGACTCCCATGAGTCTGAAGCCCTTCATAGAGTGCAAATACTATGGATTTAATGACCATCACTCTAACAATTGTGAGTTCTACCCTGGGTGTGAAGTATGTGGTAGTATTGCACATGAAGCATCTGACTGTCCTAAGAAACACCCCAACTCCAGGAGACCAAGGATTACCAACTGGCAATCAAAACCCACTGAAAAGTAGGTTCACAAAAGGAACTAATTTGTGTGAAAATGTCTGTGCAAGATTACCTTAATAGGTCTATATGGTATCTAGATAGTAGCTGCTCTAGACACATGACAGGGATTAAACAATATATGCACAAATATCAAAGGAGTCAGGTCTTAAAGTGGTTTTTGGAGATGATTCTTCAGGATACACAAAAGGGTATGGCTCAGTAAACTGTAATGGAATCACCTTTACCAGGGTTGCTTATGTGAATGGTCTGAAACATAATTCGATCAGCATCAGTTAACTGTGTGATGCCAACTACAAAGTTTTGTTTACCAAAACTCAGGGAACCATTTACAATCAAAATGATGAAGTTGTCCTCATTGCTCCTAGAAGAAGAGATGTTTATGTCATTGATATGTCATCTTTCAATTAAGAAAGCAATGCATGTTTCTTTGCCAAGGCCTCCCCAAGTGTTAATTGGCTCTGGCATTAGAGACTGTCTCACCTCAACTTCAAGAACATAAACAACCTTGCAAAACACAACTTTGTCTCTGGCCTTCCATCTCTAACTTTCTCTAAAGACAAAAACTATTCAGCTTGTAAGAAAGGGAAGCATCACAGAGCATCATTCAAAACTAAGAGATCATTTTCCATCAATAAGTCTGTACATCTCCTCCACATGGATTTGTTTAGACCTGTTAAACTCCAAACCATCAGCCACAACAAATATAACCTTGTCATTTTAGATAAGTACTCAAGGTATACCTGGGTATTTTACCTCAAGAAAAAGAGTGATGCAGCTGGATGTATCATGTCTTTTATCAGAAAATAGAAAACCTCAATGAAGTAAGAGTAAAGGAGCTGAGAAGTGATAATGGAACAGAGTTTAAAAACCACAAGCTGGAAGAATTCTGTGATGAAAAAGATATATCTCAGAACTTCTTTTCTCCCTGTACTCCTGAACAAAATGGTGTTACTGAAAGAAGAAACATAACACTAATTGAAGCAGCCAAAACTATGCTAAATAGTGCAAAACTCCCTAAACAATTTTGAGGAGAGGCTGTCAACACTTCCTGCTACACACAAAATAGATCCATCATTGTGAAAAGGCATGGAAAGACATCATATAATGTGTTCAGAAGAAGATCTCCTGAAATTAGTTATTTCTATGTGTTTGGGTGTCCTGTTCATATTTACAATCACAGGGACCATTTGGGAAAATTTGATAAGAAAGCTGATGATGGATTCTTTCTTAGCTACTCTTCAGTAGCTAAAGCCTTCAAGGTGTTCAACATCAGAAGACAAGAAATGGAAGAAACAGTACATGTCACATTCAATAAAGATGATGAAGCCATCTCTCAATCTAGCATAGAAGGTGATGCAATCAACTTTAATGAAAACAAATCCTTTCCAGATGATGAATTCCTTGAACCAAGGAGGGAAGTTACTCAGTACCCTGGAAACATTGAGTATTTTCCATACATTTCTGCATATAAAAACCCCATACCCTCTGAATCACTGTAGGTCCAGTCCTAGATAGATCTTTGAGCCAGTTAGGATTAGTAGAATACTTATGTAATCACAAGCAACTACAAGAGAGACTCAAATAAAAAAAACTAAAGTTTATGCGGAATATAAACAATAGAGTTAAAGAAGAACAATTGAATAATAATCCTTTATGGATCTATATTACTAATATAAAAAGTGTTTTACAAGGTGTGTCCATAACCATTAGCCGAATGTTTCTTATATACTAGAGAAACCCTAATTTGGCATTCACTAGAATACGCGTAGAGAAGATATGCATTATCACTTCCTAATATATCTCATGCATATCTCTTATTCTTAACTAAATACTAAATATACTGGTTGACTATTACTACTGGCAGCAGGAACTTTAGTACCAGTAGGAACCCAATTGTACTAACAGCAGGAACTCTATAATAACTCTACCAGCAGGAACTACATACCTGCCAGCAGAAACTATAAATGTTCTACCAGTAGGAACTACATACCTACTAGTAAAAACTAACTTTTACAAAATTAATAATTCCTAACAATCCTCCCCTAAACTTGAATTTGACATAGTTAACTTCAAGTTTCTAGATAGATCTTTGCGTTGTAGTTTGAGGATGGAGACTTGACTAAGAACAACAGCAAAACACCTTAACAGCATCAATAAACAGCAGAAACACATATAAACTTGATGCTGACTAAGAAAACTTGAGACATAGGCACCAACAGACTCTGAACCTCCAAATTCCTTAAACCAGCAGTATTGGAACCACCTCAGCAACATAAGTAGGTTTGATGAACCTTTACCAAGTAGCTACTCACTCTTAGGCTAGCTAGTCCTTTGGTGGAATCATGACGTCACCCTGGTGAACTAGTAACCAGTCTAACTCTTGGAACATGAATCATTGGTGAGTTAGATTACCCTGATGACTTTTGGTAAACCATCACAACCATCAACGGATTTGATTATGTCTTTACCAAGAGTCGTACCCCCTTGTACTAGCCACTCTTTGTTAGAACAACCTGGTGAGTGAGGACCATATAGTTTTTAGCAAACTATTACAGCTATCAACGGATTTGAGAAAGCCTTTACCATGAGCCGTTTGCTATGGACTAGCCACTTTTTATTCCAAGAATATGGCAAGTGAAAACCATCCAGTTTTGGGTAACCTAGCAACCATCAACGGATTTGATTGGTCTTTACCAAATGTCATTTGCATCTGGACTAGCCAATCCTTATGTCTGTGAGACATGGTGGATTGATAACCATTTGCCGTGTGGTGGTTAGCCAACACCAAAACCCTGAAAACTGTGTACACTAACATCTTAAAAATGTTTTGTTTTGGTTTTTGTGTTTTTGTGTTTTTTTTAAATAACAAATAAACAACAATCTTACATAGACAAATACAACAAAAAGTGAGAATGTACCCACAATTATTAGCAGTACCTTGAGCAGCAGCAAGTTGACCCTTAATGAATCTAATTAATTGCTGTGCTGTTGTCAGATCATTCCCCACAACATCTCTAGCAAGCTCCAATTTATGCTTGAGCATTCTCTCCATTAGCTTGGCCGACAGAGGATAAGGTACATCCATAAACATATACAACATTGTTCCATTCATGGTCTCCAACACATGAACATTGGAAAAAGTGTACAACCTCCAACTTCTTACTTGCCAATTCTGTTGACTTCCCCAAATGGAATAACCTACACCACCTTCCATGGAATCAATCAACACCTTAAGATCTCCCCATAGCATCAATCCAACTTCTGTAGCAATAGTAGTTTGATAAAACTTATCCACCATACTATAGAGCTTCATCAAATCTTGTCTATCCACCATATGAAGAATCTCCCTAAGTGTCGTAAAATGCTTGGTCACCCTATCAATTCTGTAAAGTGCATTTATTTCTCCCAGAGGTGTAGATAAAACTTCCTATGCAGCAATGGGAGCCCAAGTAACCAAATCACTTTCAAACTCACTACCAGAGTCAAACTTGATGAAAGATTGATCATCCATATCCAAGAGAGGCTTAGGTGCACGCTTCCTTGCAGTTCTCTGTCTCCTCTTAGGTGTTCCTGTTGTGGAAGGAGAAGAAATAGTTGGAGCAACAGGAGTAGAAACATCTTGTATCTCATCAGTAGGATCAGCACCAGCATCATGAGTAGGAGCACCAACAGAATAAGTTAGATTTGGATCAGCAGGAATTGGAATTTCCTTTGTAGAGGTGGAAGTAGCAGCTTCAGTGGTCTTAAGCTTCTTGAAAGAAGGTTCCTCTAGAGTAGGCTTAGTCCTCTGCAAGGTTTTCCTAAAGTTCAAAATCCGAGTATTTGCAAGTGCCCTTTGAACCTTTTTAAATTCTTCCTTTAGCTGTTCATCATTAAGCCTTTTTACCTGAGTTATGGTCCATCCAGTTGTATAAAGAGCACTACTCTGATTCTTTACAAAAATCTGCATATACTCTTGTTGTTGTGCCTGAGTTAATGGTCTCTCCCTTCTTTCCTTAGCCAATTGCTCAGCAAGAGCCTGTCTCTTTCTCTTCATCAATGCAGCCATTCTTTCAGGGAAGGTCTCTTCTGTCACATCATCTCCTAAGAGTACCTTGGACAGAGAAGAGTTTGTTGCTACTTGGGCAATATGTTTAGCCAATCATCCTCAGTGTAAAACATGGCTGCAGCATTTACATCTTGTTGCCTCTTGCTTTGCGACTCTGCTTGCGTCCTTGCCCACTGTGCATCTTCTTCAGCTTGAACTTTCTTTGCCATATCCTCTCCAAGCCTCTCATCTTCCATGTCCTTGAAAATCCGTTCCATGTCAGGAGTAGGATCTTCCACAATTTGCTCTTTACCTTTAGAACTTTGAGCAGCAGTAGGATTAGTTGAAGTACCAGCAGGAATAGTGGAAGTGGCAACAGCAGGAACTGAAGTACTAACAGGAGGAATGTCCTCGCTGTTAGCAGGAATGGAAACAGCAGGAACTGAAGTAGTATCAGCAGGAACAAAGGTACTATCAGCAGGAATTTCCTTGCTAACAGTAGGAATGGAAGCAGCAGGAACATCAGTAGAAACAGCTCCACTACCAGCAGAAATTCCAACTCCTCCAGCAGAAGCATTTGCTCTGAACTTATCAAAAGCTGGGGCATCTGAAAGCTTCCGTAATCTCCTCTTGGACCTTGTTCTCTTAGACACCTGAGAGATGTCTGTAGCTTGACTTTGTGCATCCTTAGCAGCTTGAAAGAGAGAGAAAGCAGCTTCCACAGTTTAACCACTAGCTAAGGAGACTTTGGCCAACACTTGGAGTGCCTCCATGTCAAAGGCATCCTTGTGTACACCCTCTTCATCTTCTGAATCAGAGAGCATAACTTTCCTCTTGCTCTTCTTAAGTTGGACCTCTAAATTTTTGACTCTGCCAATCAAGGTCAGAACAGCATCCCCAAGAGTCTTCTTGGTTTCCTTTAGTTCTGTCTCCAATGCTCCAATTTGATCCATACACCTGTCAAGTTTAGAGGACAAAATAGTGAGAGCATCAGGTTCCTCAGCTCCACCAGCAGGTTGACCTGAGTTGGGAATAGCTTCATTGGACCTGTTTAGAGAAAAATGATAATCGCCCCTAACATTGTCATCTTCCACAAAAGTGGAAGTTTCAGGTTCAGACTTATGAAATATGGAAGGTGGAAGTTGGTCTGGCCTGGGTGATGGACCAAAAGGCTCTAGTGTATGGTCTCTAATAAGGCTAGGAGAGGGTTGCCTAGGTGAAGTGGTAGTCTCAATATTGGAAGTAGCCTCAGGTCTAGGTGAGGTAATGGCTGTCTCAACAATAGATGTGGATGGGCCAGCAGATGCAGGCCTTGGTGAATAATGGGGAGATGGGACATCCTCTTCTGGTCTTGGTAAGCCTTAGGGGTGAACCAAGGGAGGGGGTGGTGGTGGTAAATTACCACCAGCAGCAACAGCTGCACCAACACCCACATTGTTAGGTGGTGGTGGAATATCACCATCAGCAACAACTGCACCAGCATCAGCATGATCCCCTGGCAACATAGCTGCCAATAAGGGTATGTGATCCCCTTCAAACTTTAGCTTTATATTGGCAAATAATTTAGAGGTAAACACACCTATGGCCTTAGGGGTAGGGTCTGTGGTCTGAATACCTAAAATATCTGAAGGAACCTAGGATACATGAGAAATTTGTGCTTAGAGACCCCTACATTCCTAATCATTCCATCAAGAATCAGCCTAAAAAAGTTATAAATCCTCCCATCAGATAAGCATATGAGTCCAGAAGCAAGAGAACTTGGAAATTGGTTCCACCCCCCTGATTTGGGACTTAAACAATGAATGAGGGTGTGAACCAAGTATCTCCATTGAGGAGAAAACTTGTTCTTGAAGAAGGTGAAGGTGCCATCAGTTGGATAACCAAGGGCAGTCATTCCCTCAAGAATCTCTTGCTGGGTAAAAACATATAACCCCCTTCATCATCTAAATGCAAATGAGTCCTAACAGAGGACTCATTAACTACAACCTCATTGCCATCTACAGTAGCTACAAGCTCTTGGGAACCATCCTCAAGAGTGCGGACTGTAGCTGAAGCCTAAAATTGCCTGACTAGAGAGTCATAGACAATAGGGGGCAATGAGTTAGAGCATACCTGAGAGATGACCCATTGAGAAAGTCGAGAATCTGATGATATTCCTCACTTCCTTTAGATTATTCCAGATAGGCAACCTTCTTGTGATCATCCTTGTAGTTGAGAGCCGCCATTTTTGATTAGCAAAAACAAAGTGTGAAGATAAAGATGAAAGAGGTAGGTAAGTTTTGAAAATGAAAGTAGACACTGATGGTGAAAACCAATTAGGTTAATATTGAAAGATTGTGCAAGTGGGAACTTTGGTCCTTTTGAATTAATTGGGTGGTTAATAATTAACCATTAAATATGAAACAAATTAGTAATTGATAAAAGTTACCCAATTGGCGAATCAAGTGGCAAAAAATACCGCTAAACGTTATGATTGACTAAGTCAAATTTGATTTAATTCCAACAGTATCAATCTTCCTCAAAGCCAGCGGGAACAACCAGCATGAACAATAAACAACCAGCAGGAAAATTATTCAGACAGCAGGAACAAAAAGCTACCAGTAGGAACATTGAACTGACAGCAAAAACAATGTACTACCAGCAGGAATAATTGTTCTGCCAGCAGGAACAATAAACTTACCAACATCAATTTGAACTACTAGTATAAATAAGGAAAGATAGCAAAAACCCACTTTTCAAGACTTCAATCTCCATAAATTCAAGATGATCTGCACAATTATTAGAATACAAACTATACAACAATAAGCCTCCCCTAAGGCTTATGCCTCCCCTCAATCACAGCAATCATGGATTGAGCATCCCAATGTGGACCACTAAATAATTAAACCTAGGTCCGTCAAAGGCTTTAGTCAACAAGTCAGCCACATTATCATCAGTGTGAATTTTAAGCACTTGAATAAGATGTTTTTCATTTGCATCCCTGATAAAATGGTGCCTAATCTCTATGTGCTTTGTTCTTTGGTGAAAAACTGGATTTTTAACTATGGAAATTGTACTTTGGTTATCAATAAAAATTTTGGTGTTCATAAAATTAAACCCATAGTCTAGCATTTGGTTCTGTATCCAAAGTACCTATCCACAACAGTTAGCAGCAGCAACATATTCAGCTTCAGTAGAAGAGGTAGCCACAATGGTTTGCTTCTTGCATTGCCATGAAATCAACCTTCTACCTAGGAACCGGCATCCTCCAGTTGTAGATTTTCTATCACCATAAGCACCAGCATAATCACTGTCACTATAAGCTTCCAACACAAAAGGTGAATCTCTTGGGTACCAAAGACCTAATTTAGGTTGGCCTTTAAGATACTTAAAGATTTTCTTTACTGCATTTAGGTTGGAAGTTAAAGGTGTAACTTGATGTCTAGAACAAGCACTAACTGCAAACATGATATCAGGTCTTGAAGATGTCAAATACATAAGTGAACCTATCATAGATCTATAGAGATGAACATTAACAACATCATCAGGTTCATTACTGGATTTAGGCTTTGGAGCTTCATATGGAGTTGTTGCAGTTCTCACACTTTCCAAATCAAACTTCTTTAGTATATCATGCACATACTTTTCTTGATGAATAAAAATCCCATTAGGCTATTGCTTGACCTGTAGTCCTAAGAAGAATGTTAATTCACCCATAGCACTCATCTCAAACTCACTTTTCATCAGTTTTTCAAACTCATCACACCAGGCCTTCTTTGTGGATCCAAAGATAATGTCATCCACATACACTTGTACAAGGATGATATATCTGGAATTCTTCTTGATAAAGAGAGTTTTTTCAATAGTTCCTCTTCTGTAACCATGCTTTAACAAGAAAGTAGACAATCTAGCATACCATGCCCTTGGTGCTTGATGAAGTCCATATAATGCTTTCACAACTTTATAGACCAGCTTAGGATTTTGAGGGTCCACAAATCCTTTAGGTTGAGTCACATATACTTCTTCTTCAATTTCCCCATATAGGAAGGCACTCTTCACATCCATTTGATACACCAGAAAGCCCATATATGATGCAAAAGCCAAAAACAGTCGAATTGCTTCAATCCTTGCCACTGGTGCAAATACCTCATCATAATCAATGCCCTCCTCTTGCCTGTGACCTTGAGCTACTAACCTAGCTTTATTCCTCACCACAATACCTCTGGCATCCCTCTTGTTCTTAAGAATCTATTTTGTCCCAATGGCTATCTTTCCTTCTGGCAAAGGGACAAGTTTCCACACATTTTGATTTAGAAACTGTTGCATCTCTTCTTGCATATCATCTACCCAACCTGGATCTTCAAGTGTTTGGGCTACAATACTTGGTTCAAGTTGAGACAGAAAACAAGCAAAAAGGCAATGAAGATAGTCGGTGTGATTGTTCATTTGCTTTTCATGAATGTGGCTTACAAAAGCACTTTCACCAAACTGTGTCTTTTACACCTTACTTCTTGTCTGAACAGCTGAAGTAGGATCTCCAAGGATTAAGGATTGAGGATGTATAGTGTTTACCCTCTTAGTAACAAGAGGATTAACATCCACAGTTGGTGCTAGGTTATTGGCATCATCACCAAAGTCATCATCATAAGAGGAGGAGGAGAAAATGCATGTGCTTGAATGGTGATGAATATCTTCCAATTCAGAGCTTAAAGACAGTGAATTACCAAGGTCAGATGGGACAAGATATCTTGTAAAGTGTTCAGGAGGAATTGGTGAATGAGTAGCATGAACAGGTTCACTAACAGTAGGAACGGATTCAAAACAGCAGGATTAGAAGCACTACTAGCAGGAATTGAAACACTACCAGCATGATCCATATTCCTGCGGGCTTCAATGGTGGCTTGTCTAAACAGTTCTTCAGTGTCTGTTGTAAACTCAAAGCCTAACTTTTCAGCTGCATCTTTGGCCTCATGTTCTTGTCTTTGAAGCATATCAAGCTCCTCAGCATAACCTGAATCAGTCATCTTCATACCAGAAGTATCTTGGACCTTAGTACCTGAAAAATTGTTAGAAGGAAAATAAGGAACAACAATAACTTGTTCATCACACTCAGCGTCTGAATCATCATCTTGAGTATCTGCATTAATGCTAGTATCTTGTGCACCTGCAGGTTAATTAGCTTTGAAACGAGTATACCCTAAAGTATCAGTTAAATAGTCAAGGTCAAAGTACCATTCATGACCTGCACCCTGAATATTAGGTTTATCCTTAAGATATCTCAGATTGAGTGTCTCTTCTACCTTTTTGCTGGATAAATTGTATACCCTATAAGCTTTACTATTAGCAGCATACCCAACAATAAATCCCTCATCAGCTTTTCCCTCAAATTTACCCAAGTGGTCACTGGTATTTAGAATAGTCACTTGACACCCAAAAGGTTTAAAATGACTGATGTTTGGAACCTTCCCAGACAACAGTTCATAAGGTGTTTTGTTGTGAGGACTAGTTACCAAAACCCTGTTCAAAACATAACAAGCAGTACTAACTGCTTCAGTCCAAAACATAGTAGGTAACTTAGAGTCAGCTAGCATGGTTCTTGCTGCCTCAATAAGGGTTCTATTCTTTCTTTCAGCAACCCCATTTTGTTGTGGGGTTCTGGCATTACTATAGTCCCTTCTAATCCCCTTTTGCCCACAGAGTTCTATTAATTTAGAATTTTTAAACTCTGTCCCATTATCACACCTTATAGCTTTAACCTTTAGATTTAGCTGGTTTTCAATAAATGTAATAAAGTCTTTAAGGGTATGAAAAGTTTCATCCTTAGTCCCTAAGAAGAAAGCCCAACAAAACCTGCTAAAGTCATCTGTAACCACCAGGCAATAGTACTTGTGATCAATACTTCTGATGGAAGTGGGACCAAAAAGATCCATGTGAAGTAACTGAAGAGGCTCAGTAATGGTGCTCACAGTTGTGATGGCTTTGTATGAAGCCTTGTGTTGCTTTCCCTTGTTGCAGGCAACACAATTATGCTCATTAGTGAAGATCTTGGAGGGAAGCCCTTTGACCAATCCATTCTTAGCCAGCTTGTTGATGTTCTTAAAGTTTACATGAGCCATCCTTCTATGCCATTTTGTAGACTCATCCAAGGATGCCTTTGCCATCAAGCAAGCTAAATCACCTTCAGGCTGGAGTTCATTCATGTTGAAACTATATAGGTTTTGCCTTCTTGGAACTCTAAGTACAACCTAATTGTCATCAGGTAACTTGAAGTCTTTTGAGAGAACCAAACACTCAGTATCTATAAAAAGGACTTTGTTCTTCTTGTCACATATTTGTGAAACAGAGAACAAGTTGAAATTTTGTAATTCTTCCACATAGTACACATTCTCAAAGTCCAGCTTAGAAGTTTTGATTGTTCCTTTCCTAGTTATTCTTCCATCTCCACCACCAAAAGTCACAGTTCCACCTTTAATAACCACAAAGTCATCTAATTTATCCTTGTTACCAGACATGCTCCTTGAACAACAACTATCTACAATACCTAAATCTTTATTTTATGAGGATTTTCCTACAATCAGACAATATAACAACATTAGATACATTGGGAGACTCAATCCATTTCTGACTTAAGCCTGCCTAGTGGATCAATAAGAGTTAAACCATGTAGATTGTTGAGATCCACCATTGTTCTTGGATCCCCTTTGCAAATATGGTCCATTGTCTCTCCAAGAACAACCTGCTGAGGACTTAACAGCAATTTCCCATCTTCCCTCACCCATATACATTTGGTCAAAATCAACAGGCCTGCTAGAATTCTGAAAATAAGAGCTTGTAGGTCTGTACATTGATCGAGCAACATTTTTTCTCCAACTAGCAGAAACTGAAACTGAGTTTCTTCTGTCAGCAGGAAAAGGTCTACCAGCATGAATAGGTGCTGGTCTATTTTGTCTACCAGCAGGAACTGGTATACCAGCATAAACAGGTGCTGGTCCAGTTTGCCTACCAGTAGGAATAGGTGCTGGCACATTTACACAACCAGCAGGAAATGCAATTTTGCCAGACCTTCCATTTGATGCTTGAGGAACAAATAGGGGAATATTATCAACATTGTTCCACATAGGTCTAGATTCCCTTTGCAAACTATAAACACCCATCTTATTTTCATAAAAATCACAATCTTTAATAAGATGAGAAAAACTTCCACATACAAAACATGACTTAGAACCAGAAACTTTGTTCTTAACATAATGTCTTAAACCATTCTTATTACAACCAAAACTAGAATGTTTATCATTCTTAAAAGAAGAAACAGAAGGAGTATTATTAGATTCAGACTCAGCTACTCTTGGAGAGAAGACACTTGATTCAACAGACTTAGGTGAAGATGACTTGTCACTTGAATCACATGAGGCAAAGTCATTGGTCTTGGGTTCTGAGGACTTGTCACTGGAAGCACAAGAGACAAAGTCATTAGAATCAGTTTCAGATTGGTCATTTGAATTTTTGCCATAAGTCATTTGTGATTCATCAAAGTCAGAGTGGATGGAGGTAGGCATGAATGTCCCAGTAATAGGTGGGGGAACAGCATTCATTGCTCCCTCTTTTACAAACCTAACAGGGTTTGAGTTACCATCCACATCTTCAGGGGTTGTATCAAAAATACTTGGCATAGTTGGATAATATATTTCATCTTCCCCTATGTAATCTCCATACCCCAACCCAAGCTTTGTTTTAACAGTCATAGAGCTATCAACTAATTTGGCTAGGTTTTTAGACGATTCTTTCCATTTAGCGAATCTGGCCAAAGTATTGTCTAGCTTTGTCTGCAACTCCTGTTTTTCTAAGTTTACATTATTATTTATACTTTCAGAATATTTTAACAAGTTAGTTGTATTTTCTAAATCTCTTTTCAAAACCTTAACCTTTTCCTCATAAGCTAACTGATTACTTTGGTACCATGCCTTTTGTTGTTCTAGAGTTTTAAGGGTATTTTTATATGCCTGAACTTGAATATAATATTCCTTATATTGAACTTCTAAATCATCAAATTCCTTTTTAAGTTCAGCATATTTATCATGACAACCAAAAGGACAAGTTTGTACCTGAGAAGTGACACCCATGAGAGCAAATTCACCAGCAACCTCATCCTCATCATCACGTCCAGCAATCATGCCATATACTTGAGAAGCATTCTCATCAGCACTCTCCTCATGATCTGACCAGTTCACCATTGAATCAACAGATAGCAAGGCTTTGGGACCAGCTGGCTTATCTTGTTAACAATCCGCCTGAATCTCATTGTTCATCCCAACTTCAGACTAAAGTCGTTGGGTTTTAGTGAATGGCCTAAGTCCCTGCCTTTGCATCTAAAAAGACTGGAAATATAAATGATATGTTGTTGTAGATCTAGAGAAAAATTCCAATGGGTCATGGACCAGGCTAAGAAGCTAGGACTTCCTCCACCTCAAGCACTTGCAACTTTTTGGAATACAACCTAGAAAAGAAGAAGAAAAGGACATAGTTTTCTCAAAGAAGCTTTTGTCACTGAAGACATCATGTCGATGGGATGAACAAACTTCAATCCTCCCTGGGTTGTTCCAATCGAAGGCCTTGTCATCAATGAACTTGAGTCAGAAAATCATCAATGAACAGAATACGGATATAGTATATCTAAAGAGAAAGTGACTTTCATCTAACTCCTACCTGTTCAGACCTAATTTGGGATTCAAACCAAATCAAAGTTGACTCAAGATTGCTGATAGAATGTTCAAAAAATGATCTATGTAACTAGAGGCAGTGAGTGATTGTATAAAGGCTAGGGAGATTATAGAAAAGAATCTAGATAATCTAGGCTAAAATGTAATAAAATCAATGAAGTTTCTTTTGTTAATCCTTATGTCAATTATGTGTAAGAAGAAGCTATGTACTCACTTACAATAATTATTACCTTAGCATAATTGTGATCAAATAAAGGGGAGATTGTTGGGCCGATTCAGAGCCTAGTAATTAGCATCTAGATTTAAACAGAATTTAGGCTAAGTATTGAAGAACCTCTGAGTGGTGGACTCAGAGGTAATGAAAGAACCTTTGAGTGGTAGATTTAAAGGTAATAAAAGAACCTCTGAGTGGTGGACTCATAGGTAACAAAAGGACTCTCTGAGTGCAAAGCCTTAGAGAGCAACATCAGACGTATTCGAGTCAAAGACATCGTCAAGAAAGTCGAAGATTACTTGAAGACATACTCGTCAACTGGGATGGATATCAGCTGGTACGTAGAAGGAATACGATAAGGTTCTAAGGTAAGTCAAAGGTGCCAATACTCTAACTTTCTCTAATCCCTTATAAATAATAACAAGCTGAGCTTAAAGTGTTTCTTTGATGTTTAGGCAGGAAACTCAATATCACCTAAAGGCATGACAAAAGGTGATTTGAGTTGTCTGTACCAAGTACAAAATTGGTAAAAGTAG
This sequence comes from Tanacetum coccineum, assembly GCA_026074375.1. NCBI lineage: Eukaryota > Viridiplantae > Streptophyta > Magnoliopsida > Asterales > Asteraceae > Tanacetum > Tanacetum coccineum. The sequence continues at coordinate 19,722 of BQNB010031493.1, read as the reverse complement.
TAAACAGTTGGCAAAACTATTCACTAAAGTATGGGCGGGTAGTTTCCAAGATTGGACATGCATTAAATGCCTCGTACATCCTCTACTAGAATCTTGACACGTTCCAACTACACCCACTAAGGATGCAACCTCATATTAGTATAAATAGAGAATGTTGTAAGGAGTAAATGTCATCGCTTTTATTGTTGATTGTTAATATAGGCATTTACTCCTTTGTCGAACTTACACCGTAGACCTCTGATCCTATCAGCTGGCTATATAAGTTCGCTTGTAAACTTAATACTCTATCAAGTTTACTTGTTCAAAGGGTAACCATACATTGTCATTCAACCTGTGCGATCCATATCACATTGTAATACTTTGATTCTTAATCAATAAAGCATTACATGATTGAAAAGTTATTACTTGTGTTATTTACTTTAGATAAGTGTTATATTCCATATAGACGTGTTAATTAGGACTTTTAAAGGTACACCTGGGTATTTGCCTCAAGAAAAAGAGTGATGCAGCTGACTGTATCATGTCTTTTATCAGAAAGATGGAAAGCCTCAATGAAGTGAGGGTAAAGGAGCTGAGAAGTGATAATGAAACAGAGTTCAAAAACCACAAGCTGGAATAATTCTTTGATGAAAAGGGTATATCTCAAAACTTCTCTTCTCCCTATACCCCTGAACAAAATGGTGTTGCTGAAAGAAGAAATAGAACACTGATTGAAGCAGCCAGATCTATGCTAAATAGTGAAAAACTCCCTAAACAATTTTGGGGATAGGCTGTCAACACTGCCTGCTACACATAAAATAGATCCATCATTATGAAAAGGCATGGGAAGACCTTAAATGATGTGTTCAGAGGAAGATCTCCTAATATCAGCTATTTCTATGTGTTTGGATGTCCTGTTCATATTCACAATCATAGGGACCATTTAGGAAAGTTTCATGAAAAAGTTGATGATGGATTCTTTCTTGGCTACTCTCCAGTAGCTAAAGCTTTTAGGGTGTTCAACATCAGAAGACAAGAAATAGAAGAAACAGTACATGTTACATTCAGTGAAGATGATGAAGCCATTTCTCAATCTAGCACAGAAGGTGATGCAATCAATTTCAATGAAAATAGATCCTTTCCAGATGATGAATTCTTTGAACCAAGGAGTGAAGTTACTCAATGCCCTGGTAATACTAAGTATTTTCCCTACATCCCTGCATATGAAAACACCACACCCTCTGAATCACCTATACTTTAGGTATCTGTCACCTTTGAAGATCCTCTAGAGTTCACTGAGGCTGATAATCACCCAGCTCTTAATGAACCTGATCAAACAGAATCAACTGATCACTTTGAACCATATAATCTCTTTGAACCAGTTGAACCTCAAAACAATGTCATTATTTAACCAATCAGTGATGTCAAACCCTCTCCAACTATACCACCCTCAGCTGATATCATCCTTCAAACCCCTGTTCCTCAAGACAGATGGTCAAAAGAAAAACACATTGAACTTGTGAACATCATTGGTGATCCTTATACTGGTATCACAACCAGAAGTATGGTATTAAGACTCAGATGTACCATCACTTTTCTGAATGTCTCTATTTAACTTTCCTCTCGAAAATAGAACCTAAGAAGCGTTAATAAGCTCTAGAATAAGAAGGGTGGATTATTGCAATGCAAGAAGAGCTGAATTAGTTTGAAAGAAACAAGGTATGGACCTTGGTTCTAAAACCTCATAGAAAAACAATCATTGGGACCAAATGGATCTAGAAAAACAGAGGATAAAATGAGATTTGTTATTGAACAAGCAATGATGTTGCTCAGTTTGTATAATTAGCAGAAAGGATTGAATATGAAGAAACCTTTACACCTGATCAAGTTGGAAGCTATCAGTATCGTTCTGGCTTATGCAACCTTACATGGGTTTTATGGTGACCAGATGGAGTAAAAGTGCATTCTGAATGGATAAATCTCCAAAGGATGTGTAAGTTAATAAAACCTCCTGGGCTTTGAAAGCAGTGAATTTCCCATCAGTTTGTAATTGATAAGCCTCTTTATGGGCTAAAACATGCCCCGAGAGTCTGGTATGAAACTCTTTCAAAATTCCTTATTCAGCACAAGTTTGTTAGAGGTACCATTGACAACACTCTTTTTACTTATAAGACTAAGAGTGATGTTATTATTGTACATATATATGTGGATGATATCATTTTTGGGTCAACAAGTTCAAAATTAAGTAAACAATTTGGAAAGCTGATGACCAAAAAGTATGAAATGAGTATATGATGGGTGAATTAACTTATTTTCTGTGTTTTCAAATAAAACAAGATTTCAAAGGAATCTCTATTTGTCAAGAAAAATATGTTAAGGATTTGCTTAAAAAGTATGATCTAGCTGACTGTGCCTCAGTGAAATGCCCTATGCTTCCCCCAAACAACTTGGGCCCTGATAAGTTAGGGGTCTCTGTTAATGAGACATTGTTCAAAGCCACGATATGGTCACTGATGTACCTCACAGCTAGCAGACCTGATATCCAATTCTCTATATGTCTTTGTGCTAGGTACCAAGCTAACCCCAAGGAATCCCACCTTGTTGCTATAAAAAGAATTTTCAGGTATCTAAAAGGAACTCTAAATCTTGGCCTCTGGTATCCAAAAGGATCAGGCTTTGATCTAAAAGCATACTCTGACTTAGAATACGCTGGATGTAACCTGGATAGAAATAGTACCTCAGGAGATTGTCAGATACTTGGAGGAAAGTTAGTATGTTAGAGTGCAAAGAAGTAAAGCTCTGTAGCTATGTCATCAACTGAAGCTGAGTATGTAGCTGCTGCTGGATGCTGTGCACAAGTCCTCTAGATCAAGAGCCAGCTGGTTGACTATGATGTTCTCTATGACAAGGTGCCTATATTTTGTGATAATACAAGTGCAATTGCCCTATCAAACAATTCAGTGTTGCATTCTAGGACAAAACATATTGACATCAGGTATCACTTCATCAGAGACCACATTTTAAAAGGTGATATTGAGCTTCATTTTGTACCCACTGATTTGCAATTAGCTGATATTTTTACCAAGCCTTTAGCTGAGCCTAGTTTTACTACATTGGTAGCTGAGTTGGGTATGCTCAATATTGAAAAATATGTATCTGATAAGAAAAGGATTTAATTGATCTCTGACTTGAATATTAAATGTTTTTAAGGTAACTTACATGTAACTAGCAAGTTGAAAGACAAACATTCGCAATATTTAATTCAAGATTCACTCAAAAGGTTTTACCAACTTTCTCAAAAAATGTGGAAATTACAGTACTCGAAGGGTCATGAGGACCTACGTTTTGTAACAGTTTTACCACTCGCATTTAATGCGGACTTCAAATCAATTTTATTTTTAAAAGTTATAAAATTATTTGTGGTATAAATTGTTCACCGTTTTTCACATACATCATTTTTACTATTCAAAACCCTAAAACCTCCATTTTAATCACCTCACATACACCCTCTCATCAAAGCTGAATCAAAGTTTTAAATCAAAATGGCATCAAAATCTACATCTTCACAACAATCACAATAACTTATACCATCATCAAAGGTTAATTTTAGGTGTACAAATAATATAATTGGTTTCAATAACGTTGTTGCTCTTCTTGAGCACTCAAATGAGTTATTTCGACCCATGCTCAGTTTTCTCTCAAACTGTTGCATCAATAGGGCCCTAAACCTTTAACCCACCGCAATGTATGTGGAATACCTAAAGGATTTTTGGTATACAACAGAGGTTGAAGAGGAGACCAAGACCATCACCTTCTTACTTTCATGGTAGGATAAACCCATGTCCTTTACTCAAGATGAGTTCGTATCTTCCATTGGCCTACCCATTTGTAAGGACGCTGTTCCTTTACCTCCCAAGGAGACCATAAGGGCTAGGTTAGCAACTTTGGGTTTATTTGACAAGGATAAACCAACCCTTTGATCTATTGTCCTTGTTAATTCCTCTCCCTTAAAGATGAAGTATTTTTCACCCATTTGGAAGTTATTCATGCAATATACTGTCAAGTGTCTGGGTGGGATGCAAGGATCACAAATGAACTTTAATTAGCAAAAAATTGCATATTGTCTTATCTGGGGATTGGAGATTGACATTAGGGGGATTATTTTCTTAGACTTGGTTCATAAGCTTCAAAATGAGAAGAAGAACCTGAACTGAATATTTGCTATACAAGGTTTCTATCCCTGATTTTTGAAAAATTTCTTAGAAAAGATTATGTCAGCAATGATCTCACTCTTGTAAAACCCCACACCATTACAACTGCTTCTTTTTAAAAACCGTTAGCATCTGAAGTTCCTTTAACTTCACACATGTTAAAAGTAGCTAAACTTTCTGAAGATTCTGAATAGTCTTTGCTCCCTCCCTCTGGGAAGGTGAATGCTGATGACACAGCTGATAAGTACTTATCCAGGGCCTCTGTGCAGCCTGTTATTCAGTCCAAAGCAACAACTGACCTGAAGACAAAGAAGAAGAAAATCTCACCTTCTTCCAAACTAAAGTCTCCATATAAGGTCAGGGTCATACTTCCAAAGAAACAAGTCGCTGAGACTCAGCACACTGAAGTCACAGTAGCCATCGCTAACGCCACTAAGAGTCTAGAAGCCTCCGAGTTGGCAGAGGAGCAAGGAAACCGGCCTTCAACTGCTGAAACTGTAAAGGTAACAATATTTTAAATATAAGGGGCACTGCAAGCAACCACTCTTAAACTTCTCTAGGAGAGAGTGGTGAAGTTAAGGGCTACCCCCGACCCAATAAAGAGTCAGATTCAGCACTTATATTCCCATATCTTCTGTACACTCTGTATCTGCACTCAGGGAATGATACTGAAAGGCTGAAAACATATGATAGTTGACTTTGAAAACTCTAGACTTTGCTCGATTAACCCATCCATGCATGAAAGTTGACCTTTGTATGAACTGTCCTCACTCAAACTCAGAGGTCCCCTTAACCAATGAAAAGAGTCCCAAAGTCTTAGACTTTTGAAGGGACTGGATAATCACACCCAGTCTTCTTAAGGGTAGCTAATGGCAATCCTTCCCTGTATTACAAACTCACAATGAAAAGAGTCCTAAAGTCTTAGGACTTTAGAGGGGACTGGATAATCACACCCAGTCTTCTTAGGGGCAGTGACTGGTGATCCTTCTCCATATTACAAATTCACAACTGAAAAGAGTCTCAAAAGTTTTAAACTTTTTAGGGGACTGGATAATCACACCCATTCTTCTAAGGGGAATCGAATGGCGATCCTCAACCTCAATACAAATTCACAATGTTTATCTAACAAGTTTATGTAGGTACTAGACCAAAATGTTGAGGAAGAGAAGGATGCTGAGTTTATGGCTATGGAGGAGGTAGCTAAGGAACAATCTCTGGAGATTCCCACAGTTAAGCAACTATTGGATGAAGCTGATAAACTTAACAAAGTTGTTCAAGAAACTCGAGAAAGTCCCTATGACACAGAGTCAGAAATCAAGGTTGTAAAGTCTTTCTTTACCAACCATATCTCTGAACTAAAAGATCAGACCATGCATGACTCTAAAGAAACAGCTAATATTCACGAGGTCTCTGACTCTGAACTACAATCAATTCCTGATGATGACATGAGATCTATCTCAGGACACTACTGACTCAGACGATACTCACGAAAATAAAGTGTCTCAATCTGACCACATTTTCCAAGATGATCATGCTTTCATTGAACGTCTCAGTCTTCCAGATCATATGGATCATATCTGTAAAAAAGTCAGCTCTCTTTATTCAAGACTTGAGGATATGGAGTCGTCTATTGTTCAACAAATCTCAGCTGAATTCAAGTCATCTTTGCCAGCCCTTGTCACCGACTCTCTCGAAGAATAGCTGCCTAGCTTTCTCTTAGTTGCTCTAAAAGATACTCTCCCTCAGCTGCTTAAGGACTCCATCAAAAGTTCTATTTCAAAATCCATTGCAGAGGATTTAACTCACGTTGAGGCACAGGTTCAGAAGAACTTACAAGATCAGCTTCCTAACCTTCTTTTGAAACCAATGTACAAAGAGTTTAATGCCTTCCACAAAATGAAGAGTCAGAAATTTGTTTTACTTCAGAAGAAGCTGAGCAAATCCCTTCATAAGAACATGAAGAAATCCATCAGACTAAATGTCAGAAAAAGGGATAAAAGAAGTTCGAGACAAGCTCTCTTATTGCACATCCACTGTGGCTACCAACTCCTAACATGTTCAAGATCTTAAGGTTATGTTTAAGGACATGGTTTCCCTCTTAGAGGCAACATAAGTCTTTAAAAAGGCTAATGTTGAGGGGGAGAAGTGGGAGAAAAACAACCCTGCTGAAGAAAAAGATGCTCAACACCCTGATCAAACTAAGGGGGAGCAAATCTCAGGGGCCAACATTGCTGATAATGTTCAGGGGGAGCAACCATCAGCTCGAGTTGTAATAAATGAAGAAAAAGCTCTGGTTGTTCATAACCCAGAGGAAAAGAAAGAGGGAATTATTTCAATAGAGGATGATTCAGATGATGATGATCTTGATAAGTAGCCCCTGTCAAAATGATTTAAAATCATGACTCCCATTCCTAATCCAATCCTTCTGGACACCTTTGTCCCAAAGCATCTTTTAAAGCCTGAGGAACAACAAAAGTCTCTTCATGACTTCACCGATCAGCTATTTGGAACAACTTCCTCAAAGTTCTCACTAACTCCTCCCAAAGAACCTACACCTCCCAGAGATCCCGCCAAGGGCAAAAAAGTTGCCATTATGAAATAACAAGTGAATGAACTTGTTACTTATCAAGAAGAAGGAGGTTCTATCCCTAAGATGCCAAAGTTAAAGCCCTTCATTACCCTAGAGGGAACTCTAAACCAAGAAGAATTCAATAATCAAATCAAGGAACTAAAGAGGATAAGTGATCTGAAAGCGCAAAAAGATAAATCTGAGCAAGAACCGAGAAAGATGTTCAATCAAGCTACAGTAAAGGCTCAGTCTAAGAAATGGACTGAACATGAGGCAAAGAAAGCCAAGATATTAGAAGAATACAATTATCAGATCTCCTTCAGAGCTGATCCTCAGCCAATCATAAAGATCAGCTATACTGTAAATTCAAATAAGGAGGAAACTATGAAGATCATCAAAGGCGATAATCCTCTGAATCTCATTGTTCATCCTAACTTCAGACTAAGGTCACTGGGTTTTAGTGAATGGCTGGAGGTTCATGCCCTAACATCCAAAAAGACTGGGAAATCAAATGATATGCTACTTCAAAGTCTAAGAGAAAAATTCTAGTGGGTCATGGACCTGGTTAAGAAGCTAAGACTTCCTCCACCTCCAACACTTGCAACTTTTGGAATGACAGCTGAGGAAAAGAAGGGGAAAAGGACACAGTTTCTCAAAGAAGCTTTTATCACTGAAGACATCAGAGTCGATGGGATAAATAAAAACCTGATTCCTCCCCTTGGGGTAGTGTCAATCGAAGTCCTTGTCATCAAAGAACCTGAGTCAGGAATCTTCTACATGAACAAGAATACGGATATAGTCTTCCAAAGAGAAAGTGAGTTTCATCTGACTCCTACTGTTCAGCTAATTCACATTCAGAACCAAATCAAAGTTGACTCTGAGATTGCTGATGAGATGATCAGAAAGATAATCTATGTAATAGAGGCTAAGAGTGATTGTACAAAGGCTAGGGAGACTGTAGAAAAGAATCTAGATAATTTGGGCTAAAATGTAATAAAATCAATGAAGTTTCTTTTGTTAATCCTTATATTAATTATGTGCAAGAAGAAGATGTGTACTCACTTACAATAATTATTACCTTAGCATAATTTATATTCAGATAGGGGGAGATCGTTGGGCCGATTCAGAGCCCAGTAATCAGCACCTAGATTTAAACAGAAATTAGGCTAAGTATTGAAGAACCTCTAAGTGGTGGACTCAGAGGTAATGAAAGAACCTCTGAGTGGTGGACTCAGAGGTAATGAAAGAACCTCTAAGTGGTGGACTCAGAGGTAATGAAAGGACTCTCTGAGTGCAAAGCCTCAGAGAGCAACATCAGACGTATTCGAGTCAAAGACATCATCAAGGAAGTCAAAGATTACCTAAAGACATACTCATCAGCTGGGATGGATATCGTATGTAGAAGGAATACGCTGAGTTTGTAAGGTGAGTCAGAGGTGGCAATACTCTGACTATCCTATTACCCTTTGAAGAAGAAGAACAAGCTGAGCTTAAAGTGTTCTCTGATGTTTAGGCAGGAAACTCAATATCTCCTAAAGGCGTGACAAAAGGTGATTTGAGTTGTCTGTACCAAGTACGAAGTTGGTAAAAGTAGTGAACAGTTGGGAGAACTGTTCACTAAAGTATAGGCGGGTAGTTTCTAAGATTGGACGTGCATTAAATGCCTCGTACGTCCTCCACTAGAATCTTGACATGTTGCAACTACCCCCACTAAGGACGCAACCTCGTATTAGTATAAATAGATAATGTTGTAAGGAGTAAATGTTATCGCTTTTATTGTTATTGTTATTATAGGCATTTACTCCTTTGTTGAACTTACACCGTAGACCTCTAATCTTATCAGCTGGCTATATAAGTTCACTTGTAAACTTGATACTCCATCAAGTTTACTTGTTCAAAGGGTAATCATACATTGTCATTCAACTTGTGCGATCCATGACACATTGTAATACTTTGATTCTTAATCAATAAAGCATTACACAATTAAAAAGTTATTACGTGTGTTATTTACATTAGATAGGTGTTACATTCCATATAGACGTGTTAATTGGGACTATCATTATGCATTAGTTATGAGTTGTTTTTTGAGCATTATGCATGACCTAAGGTAGTGCATTCTGATACCAACATCTATTAAATATAGTTGATCCATCTTTATTTCTGAAGTGATCCATCTATCTGTTTGCCTACATATCATTAGGATGTACAAGGAAGCGTTTAAGTTTTTGAATGAGATGCCAATCATCAAAACATGAAAATACGCAATGCTACACACTTTGTATTGGCTCACTTTGAGATGCAAGTTTGTGTCTTCTCAGTTGTTGCTCCAATTAAACTTGGACTATTTTTTTCTGTCACTTTAGGCTGCCTTATGGTTTGAGAAAATTAAGATAAAATGAGTTTTTTGTGTAAATCCCTTGAAAGATGGCATGCTTCTGCTATAAGTTTGGTTCTACGCGTGTATATGTAGATCCATTTATATAGAAATAGGTATATCGGGTTAGATATAAATTTTTAGGCTTGAATCAGAACTGGGCAAATGGGTAGAAATTTAAAAGTGTGAAATGGGGAAAATCTACTAAACATGTATTTAAATGTTTACACCAACCTAGCTCGCTATTATTTAGGAAACATTAAATGGGTCCTGTCGCATATTGGGTACGATTCGGTTGGGAGCGCGGGTGCTTTAGCGTTTCCTGTGACCATGGATCATAATGATGAGTACATAAGGATAGCATTTATAGAAGCGAACACCGCATGTATCATGATTTATAGCTTCTATTTTGAATATGAATAAGTAGTTTGCGATGTTTAGAAGAAATGTTATTGACATAATCAAAGAACTTACATAAATATTTCCAAAGAGTTAATAACCACTAAGGTAGAGAAGTAAGAAGAACTTAGTACTTTGAATAGTTAACAGAGGTTTTGAGCTGAGTTAACATATGTTTTAAGCTTTCAAGGTCTTTCAGATTTTTGTTTTTTATTCGCGATTGAGTTATCATCAATATTTTGATCATAAGTAACATATACATCATTAGAATGACAATTAATCATATTATCATAAACACTAATATATTTCTTACGCGAAACATATAAAATCAAATGTTTTTTGCATTTATTTATCCAGCAAGAACCTTCGCATGGAGCATATGTGCTTCGGGTTTGGGTCTCAAGTCTTTGATATGCTTTTGGTTTGAAAACAAATAATGCATTACCTTATATTGTGCTTTTGTTCTGTAGGCGTAAAATTATATTGCGTATCAATGTTTCAGCTTGAAAGAAAGACATCAAAAAGAAGCTGTGAAACGTATTAACTCTTCAAAATATATAGCAGGTACACCTACCCAACGCACAGAAACCTTACGCAATCAACAATTAGATATAACCCGTGTGTAACGCACGGGGTCTGAATGCCTCGTTTTGTATATTTTTTAACGAAAAATGAAATAAGATACAAAACTAATTTATGACCATCCACTTCAAGTTGGTTGGGAAATATAGCATCACTTTCTATAGCTTTAATTTTCAAATGTGGCTTGTAGAAGTAATTAGTTAAGTGACAAGGCATGCCTAATTTGGTAAAACACAAATAACCGGTGGCAAACATTGCTTAAGAGGTGGTCTTCGAGGAAAGGTCGCATTGGGTTTAAAAATGAAATTCGAATTAGAAGTTGCCCGTGACACTTACCTTTTTGTGACAATTTGTTATAAGTATTCTTTAGGCCACATAATCTGTCAATAACACGAAAACCAACCAAAAGTGTGATGACATTGGGGGAATATATTCAATATGTGCCAATTTGTAAAAAACATAGGCCTGTTGAATATTCCAAACACTTATCAAAATAGGCAGAAATGTTGTCGAAAATTGAACTATATTTGGTTCACATGTCTAAAAATCTATTTAGATACCTGTAAAAAAAGCATCACTACCAAATTTGTTAGTATAATTTAAACATTTGTTTAGGAATTTTAATTATGTTTCCAATTAAACCTGGATATTTTCCTAAAAAGCGTTTCTCCATAACAAAGTTAAAGGAAACTAATCTCAAGAAATGAGTTTGATATTGTGTAAAGCCTGATGTAACTGTATCTATATTAATGGTAATTTCTTAATTTGAAATTAATTAATTATATCAAGCTTATATATGTTGGCATTCTATTGATATTCCTGTAGTAGTTTTTGTTGAGTTTTTATAACAATCAAAATTTCATATTTCCTAACTATATGCAATTTATTTATAGATGTCGTTTATATCACGTTATCTTATGAATGGGTTGCTTTATTTGGGTCCATTACGTTGGTTTCACATTTACATCACACAATAATTTCAGTACCGAGGGATATATTGATGAACATGAATGGAGTTGAGTCTTTGGTCATCTAATGTGGGACTACAAATTTATTGTTTGATTTTTTTTCCATGTGTTGTCTGCACCACACAAATTTATATCTTTCTAGTGCAATTCTTTGTTATCAAAGTCTATATAAAGCTGCATAGAGGTATATGTGTTCATTATCAGATCAAAACACATCAATACAATTTTATACAACATACATTATGAGAGAAAATATATACTTTTCCTTTATGCATACTCATATTTTGTTTATATTGTCACTTGTCTTGTTGTGGTTTAATACCACAACTGCCACTTCCTATGGCCGCCAACTGGTTGCAGCAGGAAGAGGAGCTGCTAGTACATGCATTGATAAGGAGAGACAAGCTCTTCTTGATTTAATTTGAGCCAACTGTTCAACAAGACCCTACGGGACACAAGCTCCCCTTACCACCCATGGGAGGGACAACCCCCTGAAGAAGAAGATGATTGTTGTCAATGGGACTATGTCACGTGCGACACCCAAACAGGTCATGTCACAAGGCTTTACCTTCCTTTTAATTCTTTTCATGGAAACATTCCCGAGTCCATTGGTAACATAACCCACTTAACAGAGCTTCGCCTTGATAGTAATAATTTCAGTGGAGTCATTCCCAGATCCATTGGTTCCTTGACCAAATTAACATTGCTTGACCTTTCAGACAACTCTTTCTATGGTACCATTCCTACGGAATTTGGAAACCTCACAAATTTGGTAGACCTTGGTCTAGATTCCCTAGGAAGTTGTAGAGTTGAAAACTTGGATTGGTTGTCTTCTCTATTTTATCTAAAATACCTTAATTTAAATGGAATTTCTCTAGCGAAAGCAAATAACTGGGTAAATGTAGTTATAGGTCTCCAAAACCTAGTGTTACGTTTAGGTGGATGTGACCTCTCACAAGTCATGCATCCATATTCGCCATCTGTCAACTCTTCTTCATCTATCACTAGCCTTTTTCTCAATAACAACAATCTAAACTCATCCATGTTTCGGTGGTTGTGCCCATTAATAGGCAAAATGCGTATTATTAAAATGGGATCTACATATCTCAATATCTCTCACAACAAATTTGATGGGAAACTTTCAGATTTTCTGTACAACTTATCTGGATGCACATCTGCTTTACAAGATTTGGATGCTTCAAGTAACCAATTCACAGGGTCACTGTCTGACGAGATTCAAAACTTTTCTTCCTTAAAATACTTGGACCTATCTTCTAATAAGTTAAATGGAACTATAAGTGACAAATTGTGGAAAATAAATAGCCTTCAAATTGTACACCTATCTTCCAATTCTTTTCGAGGTGTCGTCTCTCAAATAATCGGAATGTCGAATCTTATTCATTTGGATCTTTCAAACAACTCAATTGAAGGTTTTCTTTTAAATGCTGACATCACAAACCTTTCTAAGAGCTTACAATATATAGACGTCAGCTCTAACAAGCTAGGGCCTGGTTTCCCCAAATGGATACGAAATTTGAAAAACCTTTCATATCTTGATCTTTCCAATAATAACATTTCAGACGCATTTCCTAAAGACGAGTGGAACCAGTGGAACCTTTCTTTATTAGGATATTTGAATCTATCTTTCAACAATATAAGTGGAGTTTTACCAGATTTTCTATCAAACCTTAACCTATATATAGTAGACTTAAGCTCCAATAGCTTTTATGGTCCAGTACCTACTTTTTCGGCAAATATAAGCGCATTATATCTTTCTAGGAATAAATTCCATGGAGGGATCTTTTTCTTATGCCAAATGTACGAAAGGCTAGAATTTCTTGACCTATCGCGTAACTTATTGAGCGGGAAACTTCCGGACTGTTTGTGGGGTTTGACAAAATTAAGAGTTCTTAATCTAGGACACAACTTTCTATCAGGAATGCTTCCCCGCTCTTTGGGATATTTGGGTCAACTTGAAATGTTATGTTTATACAACAATAGCTTCTCCGGAGAATTGCCTTCGTCTTTTAAGAATTGCACCAACTTAAGCCTTTTGGATTTGGGGGGCAACGGTTTTTATGGTAACGTTCCTGCTTGGATTGGGGAAAAGTTTTCCAAGCTGTATGTTCTTAGCCTAAGATCAAACAACTTCTTCGGAACCATTCCTTTACAAATATGTCAGTTAGTAACCCTGCAAATCCTAGACTTGTCAATAAACAATTTCCATGGAACAATCCCATCGTGTGTTAATAATCTTACTACCATGGTTAAGAAAGGATTCTTTGTGAAACAGAACATACATCATTATAAACTCGAATTTGTTGTCGTATCGGAAGTTGTTAACTACGCTGAACATGTTGATAATAAATATATTGACAATATAATGATCGAGTGGCAAGGAAAGGTAAATGAGTTTGGTAGCATATTAGGATTGGTCAAGACCATCGATTTATCAAGCAACAATCTCACAGGACAAATCCCAAATGAAGTTACAACTCTGCATGAATTGTTGGTACTAGACTTGTCAAATAACACTCTGGTTGGAGAGATTCCACGAGACATTGGTCAAATGACAGAACTATTAACCTTGAATTTGTCTAGAAATAGGTTTTCAGGAGAGATACCATCAACCATGTCTAAGATGGATAGGTTAAATAATTTGGACGTTTCATATAATAACTTGTCGGGGAGAGTTCCGACGAGCACTCAACTCCAGTCCTTTCCAGCTAGAAGCTTCACTGGAAATGCAGGTCTATGTGGACTTCCTACAACAAAAAATTGTCTTGAAGATGAAAATCTAGGAGTTCCACATGTGGGTGATAGCAAGGGTGATGCACAAAGTACAGATGAATTTCAAAAATGGTTTTATATTGGAGGGGCCACTGGTTTTGCAACTGCATTTTGGATAGCATGTAGCGCTTTACTTGTCCATCGTCGTCTCAGACATGCTTTTTTCCACTTTAATCATTGCTTGAAAGATTGGGTGTATGTAAAGGTGGTTGTGTTCATTGCAAGATTGCAAAGGGTTGCACGTTCATAGTACCTATAGTTTTATGCTTTTATGCGTTTTTCTCTACTTCTGTCTTCTCATTGTACTAATTATGTAATATCATGCTTCACTTGTATTTTGATGGGTTTTTAGTTCCCGGTTACTAATAAAATTGTCACTACCACCATGGGTGTATGATAATATAATGTACAAAGGTGTTCAATAAAATGCTTTACATATAATTGTGGCATCAAGTTTCACTTTTACAAGAAATTGTTTACATAATATAATAGTATGTTGTAAATATTTGTTAAACTTCACGCTATATCATTAGAATACTATTTTTTTTGTTTCAACGGTTAATATAATATTTCTTTGATCATTATGTATAGTCATCGCATAAGCTTTTGCAAAGGGCCTCCGCTAGCTTGGCTACGGCCTCCGCTAGCTTCCTATCAAAAGACCCTGTGGTCAAGGTAAGTGATACCATTATTCCAAATATTTCAGCATTCTTCCATTTGATTCCAAACTGACCGAGTGGGTTAAAACTTTGTGAAACCGGGTTTAAACAGACACAAAGGGAAGGTTAAGTACGCGGGGTAAAACGCGAGGATTGAAGTTGTTGTGAAACGGTTTGTGATACAAAACACGAGATGAAGCAAAGGAGTACTCAAGGAAAAGATTTGGTGTGGAAATAGTGTCGGGACGACACAAGAACAACAACAACGAGAGCAAAACAAAGAGGGATTTGTTTCGGTGGAACAGAATCAGAAAAATAGTTGTTGGTCTGTGTTGGATACCAAAGGGCGTGGTACCAAAGTTTGTGTGTAAGAAGGTTCAAATAATTTCATTTCAAATGAGCCGAATCAGAACAACACACAAGGAGAAAAGCAACGTGATAGTGTGGTATACCGAGAAAAGAAAGGAAGGAAGAATACGCTGGCCAAGGAATACGGTGAAGACTTTGTTGGGACTGCATAACGCGACAACGAAGGGAAGGAAAAGACAACATTGTAGAAGAACTTTGTGGGACTGCTGGAACGCGACACAAAGGAAGAAAAGGAAACGTTTTGAACGCTTTGAAAAGATAGCGTGGTATCCGGAAAGGAAGAGGCTACGAGAAAGGACTTTGTGCCCTTGAACGCTACATAATTGCAAGAATACAAGGCCAGTCTGACAAATGGTGAAATGATGAATCAATAAGATATTGCATAGAAGTTCATTGACATTATAAAGGTGTACCATGAGACTGCTAGGTGCCTGCAATGTGAGAGTGAATAGGTTGTTGTGGATACGGTTTGCAAGATAACCAGGAGAGAACAAGAGGAGAACAAGAACTTGTTCCTGGAGAACGTTTTTGAAGTCGACACAAAAACAAACGACAACAACACCAACGAAGACGCAGAGAAGAGTATAAAGACTCGAAGAACAAGACTTAGACAATTAGGGGGGAAATGTTGCACTATTAATTGTATAAGTCTTATTAGTATAGCAAATAAAAGCCAAAGGGCTAAACCTGTTAGTTGATTAGTTAATAACCGTTTGGTAGTTATGGCGGTTATAGTTAGTTATTAGTTGGTAGTTATTTTCGGTTACTAAACCGAATGGACACAATGGTTCCAAAGCACCGGTTGGAAACCTATATATATGTACATACATGTAATGTTTCAAAGTGTGTCTCATACAACAATATAACAGATTATGTTGTTAGTAAATAATGAATCAATTCTTGTCAATCTTGTGCTTGTTGATTGTGCCAAGACCTGTGCGTGCAACAATTTTACAGTTATAAAGATAAATTCTTTAAAGCTGCTTGGGAAGTTATTGGGTTTGATGTTTATGAAGCTATTAAGGAATTCTTCCAAAATGGTAAGTTGTTGGGAGAAGTTAATGCTACCATCATTTCTCTCGTTCCTACATCTCAGACATGCTTTTTTCCACTTTCATATGTATTTGCTTGAAAAGATTGGTGTAGGTAAAGGGTGGTTGGTGTTCATTGCACAGATTGCAAAGGGATGCACGTTCATAGTATGTTGTAAATATTTGTTAAACTTCACGCTATATCATTAGAATACTATTTTTTTTGTTTCAACGGTTAATATAATATATCTTTGATCATTATGTATAGTCATCGCATAAACTTTTGCAAAGGGCCTCCGCTAGCTTGGCTACGGCACTGTCTGAGCCAATGTTTATATGTAGGCATAGCATAACACAAATCACATAAAATATCTCATACTTGTAAAAACGACAAAGGACTCGATACTTGAATTGGACACATAATAATAATAATCTTCCTTTCAAAAGACCCTGTGGTCAAGGTAAGTGATACCATTATTCCAAATATTTCAGCATTCTTCCATTTGATTCCAAGCTGACCACCTTTTCACAACTTCCTTTTTATTGGTCATCAATTCTATAAGGAAATAAGTAGCAAACAAGTCATCATGTATATTGAATGTTTTATGATTGGTTTGACTACCAGAAAACACTTATGAAAGAGGGAAAAGGGCTTCAAAATTGTTTGTGAATTCAGGTGCTACAAAGGGATGCTTTATTTCAAACTAATAAGACTTTGAGGAGTATGGCTCGTAATCAATCACAATGTATTCGGTCTTTGATTTTGTGAAGGTGAGTGAGCAGCCACATATACCATGAAAAGTAAGTTTATAATTAATGATTAATAGAGTGAATCAGGTTGAAATATTCTTCTTGTCGACTCTTGATAAACTCACTAATGTCGTTTGTTTTTTTTCAATAAGCACTTCTTTCCTCTTTTGTCTGCAGTGTCTTAGTCGTATCTGTTTTTTTACGTTTTCGTCACTTTTTTTACATTTTCGTCAGTCTTTTACGTTTTGGTCAGTTTTTTACGTTTTCGTCTGTTTTTTTATGTTTTCGTCAGTTATTTTACGTGTTTGTCAGTTTTTTTATGTTTTCGTCGGTTTTTTACGCTTTCGTCCGTTTGTTTACGTTTTCGTCAGTATTTTTACGTTTTGGTTAGTTTTTTTACGTTTTTGTCAGTTATTTTACGTTTTTGTCACTTTTTTTACGTTTTCGTCAGTTTTTTTACATTTTCGTAGGTTTTTTAGGTTTTCGCCCGTTTTTTACGTTTTCGTCCGTTTTTTACGTTTTCATTAGTTTTTTACCTTTTCGTCAATTTTTTAAGTTTCGTCGATTTTTTACGTTTTTGTCTGTTTTTTACGTTTTTGTCAGTTTTTTACGTTTCGTCCGTTTTTTTACTTTTCGCCAGGTTTTTTACGTTTTTGTCTGTTGGTATGTGCTTAATTACACATACCTTTTACCTTTAAAAACGAGCTAAAATAACCAAAAACGGACTTAAAATGCCAAATATATGCTTGTTTTGCTAATTGTGTTGTGCAGGAACGGATAACTAAGAAAAGGACGAAAAACAAAGCCAAAACGACAAAACCGGACTCGGAATGGAAAAGACCCAAAAGACAAAGCCAAATCAAAGCCGGAAAGTCAATCAAGTCAAAAAGTCAACAGAAAAGTCAACTGGTCAAAGTCAAAGTCAACCCAAGTCAACCCCGAGGCCAAAAGACAAAGAAATATAAGTTTAGGGACTGAAATTGTAAATCCCTAAACTTGTATTTTAAAAGAGAAAAGAGAAAAATGAAGACAAGGGCTGATTGTGCAAAATACTCACAAAGTGAACAAGTGGGGGGCAAAACTGCAAGTCCCCATACTTGTTCACCAAAGGGAACAATCTTGAAAAGTTATATAACTCTTGGGGACTTGTTTTGCCAAGTCCCCAAAAGTTATATAACCACAAGGACGGTGGGTGCAATGAGACAAGTAACCTAGAGGGACTAACTTTGCCAATCCCCCAAACTATACCCTGTCACCCCCAACCTTTTATAACAACTTTTTTCCCGCCATTTTTAAAACACAAAAACCCAGGACAAATCACGGGTTAACTTCACTCCTTTTACCCTGCAACTCAATTCCCCCATGGATATTCATTTTCCCCCTCCTCCACCACCTTTCCCAGTTACAAATATGCCATGTTGGCAATCTCACAACCCCCTAAGCTCATTTCGACGTCCACAAATGAGTTTTAAATGATCAAGGGCTAAGATTTAATGGAAGAATCGAGAAACTCTCACCTCTCCTCTTCTATTCTCTATAAATAGAATGTTTAGAGTTCATTTTAGGAGGGAGTTAGTTTTATTTTCAGTTTTGTAATTTTTTTTCCTTATTTTTCAAGCATTTTCATTTAAGTTTTTAAGATTCAGCTTTAATACTTGTACCTTGGTTATTTCAACTTGTACTTAATCATCTTCAGCAATATAATTCAGTTTTCAAGTTTCCTAGTGTTTTGATTTCATTTCTAAGCTGTTTTTACTCAATAAGCTCTCAATAAGCTCATTTGAGCTTATTCTTGTTAATAAGCTCAAACTCAGTTTAAAACTAGTTAAAAGCCATTAAATACTGTTTTCAATTCATTTTAGTTCATAATTGCTCATTTGATTTCAAGTTTGGAAGCTTAAGGAGTAATAAGCTAACAAAAGCTTATTGAGCTTTTAAGCTCAGGTTTAGAGGCAAGGTGCCATTAAGATTTGATTTTTAAGCCACTCACTCAGATAGAGTGGCTTGGTTCTGAGACAACAAAAATCCAAGGTTTCATTTCCCAATTTTAACTTAGCTTAATTTTTAGCTTAAGATATTAGCTTATTTGCTTTTAATCTTTGCAAAAACATTTGTTTAGACTTGTTATTTATATGTTGTAAGTTTTCATTAGATTTAATGTGTGTAACTTTAGTTTCTCTTTAAAAACTGTCATATTAGTGTATTAAGCTAGCTGAGAAACTAGCTTATTTTTCTTAATAAGCTAGGACTTTTAGTGTTTAAGTAGTTCAAATAGGTTAGTATAAAATGGAGTAGATATAAGGTTTTGTCAGTTTAAGCTTTAAAAATAGATTTTAGATAAAAAATTAATTGGGCAGTCACTATAAAGGGGTGTTTGGGATAACCCTAAAAACGGGTCAAAATGGTATGTGCATGGGTTGTGGCACTTTAGTGAGTCATAAGCTTAAGTTTTAAGCTTATTTAAACTGTTTTCAAAAGTTTTAAAGGTTTAAAATTGTTTTCCAAGGTTTTCTAAAACCATTTTAGAAACTGTGAGATTTTTAAGATACCACAAGTGCTTATTTGGTTAAGCACTTGTGGGTTTGAGTTTAAGCATCAAAAGAGTGTGTTTTGAGTGTCCAAAAAAGGCTGTCAAAAGCCTTTTGTCTTTTGACTTTGGTAAGTCAAAGTTCACCAAGGTTTGTAGTGTCACAGTTTGTAAAAACCCAAAGACCTTTTTCACCATCAAAAATAAGCAAGCTAAAATGATTTTTGGAAGCTTAAAATTTGTGCACAAGTTCATTTCTTAGTGTTTTTAATCTGTTTTACCTTAGCTTTTATTTTAGAGCTTATTTGACAGCTTAAAATAAGCTGTCAAATAAGCCCTTGAGATTTGCCTTAAAGCTCCCCTGGTGCAAAGGGGAGACTTTAGGCTTATTTTTCTCAGCCATTAAGAGCATTTAAGCCCAAGTTTTTGGCTTATTTTAAGAGCTTATAGGCTCTTCTATAAGCCTCTTGATTTTCAGACCTTAGGAAGCTCATTTGTGTGCTTATTTTTAAGC
>BQNB010031492.1:0-53941 GCA_026074375.1 Tanacetum coccineum | reverse complement strand
TTTCCGATCACGAACACCAAACCATAGTTTGTTCGTGGTGTTTATTTGTGTTGTGACGACTAGCATCGTGACGACGTGTTGTGTGAGCAACCATAGAGATGGTAATTTAACCGTTAAGTTCAAGAATCAAGATTCGGTGTTAGTTTATTGATTTAACTCAATAAAAAAAGTTAGTAAATTACTTGTTTAATTTATGTGTTAATTTATAATATCAAACTAGATACAATCCGCTGCGTACTTAACCTAGTTATAAAATCCCAACAAAAGCATGGTCAATTACTTAGCATGTACCATACTACCATATACAACTATAAACTATCACAAAGGCTGACCACCATTATGTTAGGATTTAAACAACATTTGAACCTCACCAACACGTATTTCAATGTGATTTAGCATCTAGCTATGACCTTTAATCGAGTAGCCCGACACAACGGACACTCATTCTTACATAACAACACCCACTTTGTAATACAATCTGCATGAAACTCATGTCGGCAATCCAATGTCCATATACTCTCGTTTATTTCAAACTCCTGCATACAAATAGTACAACACTCGCCTCGTCTTTTTGAAATCTTTTCTCGTTCGTGTTCAAGCCTAAGTCTATTGGCTATCTGTGAGATGTCAGCATCCTTCTTGTGTAGGTTGGCTTCTGAGACTACCTTTGAGAGGGGAACATTGTTCTCAAGCTTACGGTGTAAACTTAAGAGTTCATTGGCTCTTAAAAGATTCGGACATGGTAATGCGCAGGAAGTACTCTATCATCTCAATAGGACTTAATGCCGTAACTGATGGATCATCGTCTAGAAGACGACTCATCTTCGAACCAGAAAGTTTGATTTGGCGAGAGAATAATGAAGAAAAGACTAATCCTAAGTCGTGAATATATATTATGTTTTGGTTAAGCCGGTTATTAGTGTAATACGTGTGTTTTGGTAAGTCAGTCAGTTATTAGTGTAATAATACCTTACCTTATTTTACCTTTTCTTTAATTTTATTATCTTGTATATGGTTCATGGAACTAATGGGCCTAGATATATTTAAACTTATGAAGGATTAGATGTGTTTGATCGGTTCGATTATCGAGTTGTTTGGTTAATTGAGGTTTGGTTTTTTTTTTGTCAAATCGGACCGAACTACAATTTAACCGAATTGAACCAAAAACTGAATTGGAATTCGGTTTGGTTTTCGGATTGACCCGAATAACCCGAATTAAGCCATTTATTATTTTTAAAAAAATTACATAAATCTTTAGAAAAAAAAAGTTATTTCAAAAATAAAGAGTGCTTTTTTTTATATTAGAATAAAGTTTAATTAATGGTCTTAATAATCGTGTTCTTTCTTTTTCCAATCCCAAAACAAATTTAAACCAATAAAATGTAACAAATTAATAAAACCTGTGACTTTTTCTCACAAAATACTACCACCTTGTTTCATCTCAATTCTCTTTTTATAAATTTTACATCTAAAAAAACTAACTCATTTAAAAAAATTCCCATCTTATGCTTACTGCTACCAGAGATCCTTTCGATCGTCACCAACCGGATACAGCCATGCACACACTCTTTACGCATTCATAAATCACTTTCTCTTCCCCCATGACACATTAATGTCTTCATCGAGTTTAACTAGAAAACTTAGATCAAAGACAGAAAGTAAAACTTGGATCTACAAACAAAAACTTATACAACCATGTGCAAGTTCAGCCGGAAACAGTGTGCGGCAAAGTGATCAGTTGGCCAGTCACGGTAAGATCCGTGAGCAGCAAATGTTCGTAGTGCTTGGAACCACATGAGATCCGTAAACATTGGCATAAAAGGTGATTCATGTGCCGATCAACGTTCAAATCCTGACAGCAAAGGTGGTGGTTTGGTGGCATGTGATTTATGTGGTGTTTAAAGAGGTGGAGATGAATTTAGTGTAAATTACTGCAGAGGACCATATTTATTGGGATTCACTAGCGAGGACCAAAAAATGCCCAACTTTTTCATTTTGACCAAAAGATTTCGCATCCATAAGTGGAGCGAAATATGGATTTTGGAGCGAAATACACGTGTCACCGTCTCAGCATGCCTCGATTACATGAAATTTTAAACGGGCCATAGCAATAAATGATTTCTCTCCATACATGGAGCGAAATTAATTTTTGCAATATAATAGTTACTAGCGGGATCGATACTCGTGCTATTTTATTTTTAGAGGAGAAATATCGCTCATAAGGTGGAGCGAAATCCCCGTATGTAGAGAATTAGGGTGAAATTTTTTTTTTAGGGTTAGGGTATTATGTTGGCATTTTTAGGAATTAGGTTGTAGTTTTAGAGAATGAAAAAAATAATTGCTTGCATGTTCGACGATGTTTTTATAGCATCTGTATATGATTTATCTATTTAATTTTAATATGTTATGTAAAGTTCTCTTTTAGTGATCTTTTACGTAATGATCACAAAATATGTTGGTAATGTAGTAGTTAAGAAGAAATAAGATGATTATGTAATCAAGTGTGTCACTTGATCGAATTTTTAAGTTTTGATATTTTAAGATTTTTTGTCGGTAAATGTATATATTATATGAATTTGTATTGAAAACATACAACTAACATTTTTTTTTTGGTGAATCAGGTTTGGTTTGTGTAATTGGGGGAACTAATGTACCGTCACATTGAAGCAATGGAATCTACTAGGAACAGTTTCAACTTCATCCGGTATTACGTTTTATTCGTGAGATAACACACTTGTTGTTTTTAATTTAACCAATAAGCGAGTCTTGAAGTTTTATTGTGTTCAGTAAGATGAAAACTTTGTCTTCAGCACACCTCTTTAATGTAAATTTTTCATATTCCTTTTCAACACCAATTGCTACATCTGAATGCTAATTGTGTTTTTCGTTTGACGCAAATACATTTCTTTTTCTTTGGAATCCATCTATTAAAAAAATGGTCGGTACATTAGTCCCCAATTACACAAACCAACCTGATTCACCAAAAATGTTAGTTTTATGTTTTCAATACAAATTCATAAATTATATACATTTACCGAACAAAAACTCTAAAATATCAAAACTTAAAAATGCGAATAAGTGACACACTTTGATACATAATATCTTATTAATCTTAACTACATTACCAACAAATTTGTGCTCATTACGTAAAGCTCACTAAAGAGAACATACATCACATATAAAAAATAAATATATTTCTTTAATTTTATTATCTTGTATATGGTTCATGGAACTAATGGGCCTAGATATATTTAAACTTATGAAGGATTAGATGTGTTTGATCGGTTCGATTATCGAGTTGTTTGGTTAATTGAGGTTTGGTTTTTTTTTTGGTCAAATCGGACCGAACTACAATTTAACCGAATTGAACCAAAAATTGAATTGGAATTCAGTTTGGTTTTCGGATTGATCCGAATAACCCGAATTAAGCCATTTATTATTTTAAAAAAAATTACATAAATCTTTAGAAAAAAAAAGTTATTTCAAAAATAAAGAGTGCTTTTTTTATATTAGAATAAAGTTTAATTAATGGTCTTAATAATCGTGTTCTTTCTTTTTCCAATCCCAAAACAAATTTAAACCAATAAAATGTAACAAATTAATAAAACCTGTGACTTTTTCTCACAAAATACTACCACCTTGTTTCATCTCAATTCTCTTTTTATAAATTCTACATCTAAAAAAACTAACTCATTTAAAAAAATTCCCATCTTATGCTTACTGCTACCAGAGATCCTTTCGATCGTCACCTACCGGATACAGCCATGCACACACTCTTTACGCATTCATAAATCACTTTCTTCTTCCCCATGACACTTTTTGTCTTCATCGTGTTTAACTAAAACTTAGATCAAAGACAATAAAACTTGGATCTAACAAACAAAAACTTGAACAACCATGTGCAAGTCAGCCGGAAACAGTGGCGGCAAAGGTGATCGGTGCCAGTCACGGTAAGATCCGGCAGCAAAGGTGCTAGTGCTTGGAACCACTATGAGATCCGTAAACAGTGGCAGCAAAGGTGATCAGGGCCGATCACGGTCAAATCCGACAGCAAAGGTGGTAGTGGTTGGCATGTGATTTATGTGGTGGTCAAATCCAACTGTCGCCCTACGTCCCTGCAACCGTGAACACCAGACCCGTGACACAACCAACACCACCCGAAGCCTAGTCCTATCAACTCAAACACCTGAAATTGCTTATTTTGATGAGACGACGGTAAGGATAATACTAGGTCCTGCGGGTATTGTTCAAGCCGTGAAGATCTGTTAAATAGCATAAATTATAGAAGGTGGGAACGATTGTGCAATGCCCACACAGGATTATATTAGGTAGGTGATTAAGGGTGCTAATTTTACTCGGGATCCGTAGTTAGCGCTGTTGAGTCTGAAGGTGGTATCACGGCGGGTTGTTTTGGAGATATGAAGACATTTTGCCAAAATGGGAAACTTCCAAAGGTTGTTGCAGTAGTAAAGTCTTGTACTCCTTGGGAGATCTATCAATAACATTGAAAGATCATTCGGGTACAATTCATTACAAAGTACTTACG
Organism: Tanacetum coccineum; assembly: GCA_026074375.1. Classification (NCBI taxonomy): domain Eukaryota; kingdom Viridiplantae; phylum Streptophyta; class Magnoliopsida; order Asterales; family Asteraceae; genus Tanacetum; species Tanacetum coccineum. Next base: position 49,395 of record BQNB010031492.1, on the reverse strand, counting down.
GAGGGGGTGGGGTGGAAAAGCTATTTCTGTTTGAGCTGCTTTGATACTTAAAAATGTTTTTATGTTTTCTCCAAAACAATCACCCCATTCTCCTAAGATTACAATGACAAATGTGGTTAAAGTTTTTCTAAGGATACATTTGTGGAAGATGGTACAGGTGTAGGTGGTAGTGGTGTGTTAGACAAAGAAGAAATCATGAAATTGTTAGAAGAAGAAGAAAGGGATGAAGTAGAGTGGCAGGATGGTGGAAATTTTACTGATCAATAGGTATGTAAACTAATAAGATAACTAATTATTACATAAATGCAAATGTATTGTTTTTGACATTCTCTAATTGTCTAACATTATACAAAGTAACATCAAATGAGATTAGACAAATAAGCATTACTCCATACATTGAAAGAAGAAGCAAGGGCTAATCAAGAGTAGGAGGACAATTTAAGGCAAGAATAAGAGTCAGATGATGATGAACATGAGAAACGTCTATTCGGATTATATGTTTAACTTATCTATTTAGATTAAATTAGGATTCAAAATAAGTAATTTGAATGGTGTTTTTCTAGTTGTTGTATTTGGGCGATGGATAATTTTGTTAGGAAACTGTAAAACTGTTAATCCAAACACCCTTTTAATGGAATTAAGTAAGCTTGGAATGTAAAATGTAGCCTTCAAACAGCAAAATGTAATTCCAAGTATGCAAATAAAATATGCAGTTCCAAACACCCCCCTAATCAGCAAACTTAAAATGGTCATTACAACGGCTCCACCTACGCCACAGCCAGTATTAGATAACACAAGACAACTCTGATGAGGACATGACAGCGTTACTTAAATGATCTTAGCTCATATTCCTACGAATAATGAACAATATGAACCAACTCAAGGGAGATATTTGGTGATGACAAGTAACGAACCGATCAAGGCTACAAGTAACGAGTCTGAAGAGTTATTTGCCAGTGCCAACGAGTGAGCTGTACCCCGGTTGTGACTATGTGACTTCGAATTAGACTTTATGGCAAAGTTACCTATTTTAGGCTAAGGTAGATTGACTGATTCTATATTCCAATGAAATTGTTAGAGTTTTTTCCAAAATGTATTTCCCCAATCAGTAAAGGATTCAAGCTTTCCCTATCCGTCATACTATGCAATATCGAAGACATTTAAAAACTGATCGGGGTTAGGGTACGAGGTCGTACTTGCTTGTGAACACGATTGCTGCTTATTTCATGGAGACGATAACAAAGATTTGGTTTTTGTCCTGGTGTGTAATACGAGTAGATGGCAAAAGACTAGTAACACGCCGGGGAAGGAAGTTCCTAAGAATGTGTTGCGCTACTTTTCGATCATTTCTAGACTACAATGTTTGTACAAGTCTAGTCACACTGCAAAGGATATGATTTGGCATGCTACTGGAAAGTGTACGGAGCCCGGTAAGATGCAACACCCGGTTGATGGTGGAGCATGGAAGAAATTTGACACCAAGTATCCAGAATTTTGCAAAAGAACCAAGAAATGTTCGACTAGGGTTGGCTGCTGATGGTTTCAATCCGGTTTGGCGACCTTAGTCAGGCCTACCAACATGTAGCGTGTATTGACAACATACAATCTGCCTCCGTGGTTATGTATGAAAGAGAGTTCTTTTATGCTGGACGTTGTAATTCCTGAGCCCCTAAATCACGGGCAAGGACATTGATGTTTACTTGAGGCCTTTGATTGAGGACCTGAAGGTTTTATAGGACCGAAAAGGTGTCGAGACTATAGACGTTGCTTCAGGCCAGAAGTTCAATATGAGAGCGATGGTTTTATGGACCATCAATGATTTTCCTGCTCGAAGTAGTTTGTTTGGGTGGAGTGGGCAAGGTTACAAGGCATGCCTATACATGTAATGAAGACTCTCCATATTGTTAGTGTTGGTTAAGCAAAACAGCTTAATGTTGGCCACAGTAGATTTTTAAAGATAGCCCATAAATGGCCAGGCGTTCACTTGAATTAATGGCCACAAACCGATAACACAGATCCTCCTAAAGAATTTGGTCGGGATGTAATCGTGGCTCAACTTGATAAATTGCCAACGCGTGTGAAGGGTAAACATCTGAGTCATGGGGGTGTGAAGATAAAATGCAATGTTCATGTCGAACTTAACTGGACTAAACGGTCTATTTTTTACGAGCTTGAGTATTGGTCTTTTCATACACTACGACACATTTTAGACATCATGCATATCGAAAAAAATGTGTTGGAGGCCATCTTGAACACTTTGTTAATGAATGATAAATTAAAAGACACGCAAAGCAAGACAAGGATTGAAATGTTGGGCTCATTCGAAGTGGATTGGGGCTAAGGCTCCAAACCAAAAACGGGAGTGTTGAAGCCTCAGGTTGTTATTCTTTCACACCAGAGAACCTCAAAAAAAGTTTTGTCAGTCACATCAAGGAGAGTAAAACTACCAGAGGTTTCGGATCATGCTTCAAGCATAAAGTGACCGATAATGATACCAATATAACGGGCCTGAAGTCTCATGACTGTCATATAATGATGCAACGTTTACTTCTTACGGACTTCAAAATTACTTGCCCGATAAGATTGCAAAACCAATAATTTATTATTGTTCTGTTTAAGCAAAATCTGCTCTGCAACTTTGATGGAGGATGACATGTTGAAAGCTCAGATCAAGGTGGTCGATATTCTGTGCGAGCTTGAGCTCATATATCCTCCTGCTCTCTTTGACATTATGGTTCACTTGGTTATCCATTTACCTATAGAGGCTCTTGAAGGCGGGCCTATTCGCCCCCGGTGGATGTATCCATTTGAAAGATACATGAAGAAGCTAAAAGGTTATGTTCGGTTAAAGCTATAGCGGAAGGTTCGATTGCGGAGGGTTATGTTGCTGAAGAAGCATTGACTTTTAGTTCTCATTATTTTCGGGATGTTACCACAAAATTTAATCGTCCCGACCGTAATGTGGACCCCCTCCCCCAACGTGTCGGTTTCAGGTGTTTTGATCGGTATGTAAACCGATTGGTTTACGGTCGTTTATTCGGTTTGATGCCCAAGAGTTGAAAAAAGTGAAATGGTATGTACTTCACAACAGTCCTGAGATCGACACGTACCGGTCCCAGTTCAAGAGGTACGCGTTTTTTTTATTTTGAAACTTTTTTTCTTAACTTATCATTTCGACGGGGGTGGGGGGGGGGTGGGGGGGGGGAAATTATTCTAGTAAAATTGAACGTTTTTTCAGTTTATTTCCTAACAAGGAACATGCAAGAAGAATTCCCGATGGTTTGGGTCGCAGGTAACCTTAAGACTTTATTTTGTGTACTTACTGTAATAATAAAAATTATCATATTTTGGTTCTCTGTCCTAATCGTATCTTCTTCATAGATCCGTCAACGTCACGTAACACTGACAAGGCCCAGAGGTTAGGACAACCAGCGAAATATTTCGCTTTGCTAATGGACACATCAATGGACTCCTATCTCAGGTAAAACTCTTGCGTAGTCGACGGGGTGTGAGGTATGTCGTGCACAACCGCGATGAACGTCGCACAACTCAAAACAGCGGCATTTGTTCGCCTGGCCCTGACGGAGAAATGTATTATGGTCAGCTTCAAGAAATCATCGAGTTTAAGTATTTGTTGTTTAAAGTTGCGTTGTTCCGAGTTAAGTGGTTCGACACTAGCAACAAAGGACGTAAAGTCAACAAACTTGTCCTTAGAAACAACCATGAACAAATCCAACTGCAGTCGTTGTGGCATTTATAAAGCATGACCAAATACAATTCTCGTAACACAAGTCAAATAAGTCTTCTACCTTGAAGATAAGACCAAACCCCACTGGAAGGTCGTTGAACATGTTAATCATAAAAAGTTTTCCGACGGGGGTGTCATCGTGGTAGAGGACGATCCTGATATTATACATTTCGACAACTCATCTGATCTCCCACTTTCTACTGTTTGAATGCTTGAATATGGACATTGCTTATAGATGGTCAATCAACGGTGGTTGACGCCACACGCCAGATATCATTGATGTTCCTAACGAAGATTGATGATATTGATTGGTGATGAAGACCGCCATTCTTATGAATTTAAGCAGAGATTCCGATGTTGAAAGACCTTTCAATGTTGATGATGATGGTATTGAGAAAGTTTATTCTAGTGAAGAAGAAGATTGATCTTGAGTTGTAACTTGCAAAATACACTTATATATTTGAATGAATGAATGAAATTGTTGTGGATTGTTTAAATGTGTATATTTATTTGGATATGGTATTCTTCGGATGTGTGATGTTTCTATTTTTTTGTTCTGAATTTCTATATGTTATGCCTAATTGTACATGTAACAGATGTCGTCTGCAGATGTTAGCACGTCCCACGAAGGTGACGGTGGCGGTGATGATCGTCCCCATCTCCGTTACTACCCACGGTTGCGGGGGCTGCTTTGCTAACACAAAGGTTACAGTATTTATGATTATTGTAATTACAAGCATAAATTTGGATACATATATTGTAACTTTGTTTGCCTTGAATTTTTATGACTTTATGAACTAAACTTGATTTTGACAAGCAAGGTAAACGTCAAGCCCTATTTTGGGCCGACACAGGGGAGCGGGCATGCTGTATACCTACAGACAAGACCCGAAAACCTTTTACTAATGGAGATCGCGGTACTAGATAAAGGCCAGTCCGTATCAAATTTTGAACAGGGTGACAAACAAACCCTAAACCCTCTCGATCCCTATGCGGCTCACTGGTCTAATTACATCGGGGAGGTCATTAGGAGTGTGCCGTTGTACTACCCCTCTTGGGAGAAGGTCCCGAAGGAGCGGAAGGCGACGATCATTTCAGAGATTGGGGTCAGTTATCCTTTTATGTTTATTTCATTATCGTGTTCATTTATTTAATTGTGTATATTTATCTAAATTCGTTTATTTATTTATATCATATAAATAAATAAACAAATTTAAATAAATATATAAATTATATCTCTAACTCTGTTTTCGTTTTGTTGTATATGATTGCAGACCCTGTTTGACCTCAGGCCGCACATGGATTCCTCCCGCTGGACAGAGATCTACGAAGGCATCAACATGCACTTGCAAAAAGCCTACAATACCAACAAGGCTTCTTTCAAGGCCAAGCATTGGAAGGCAGACCCCACCACCGGGACTTACGATGTGGAGGCGATCAGGCGGGCACGTCCCGAGGAGATTACAGCGGCCGAGTGGGATAAGTACATTAAGTTTTGGAATGATCCCAAGAACCTTGCTCGAGCCGCTTAAAAAATCGGCTTAAAAAAATTATACCAAACAAAAAAAAAAAAAAATACCAAAAAACGGCAAAAGAGCGTCGTCACATCTCGACAGGGATCCCGGTCGCTGGCTCGCCTTCGAGATGAGATGGTAATAAACATTATAATTATTTTACATACATATATACATATATATCTGATTATACGCTTTGGTGTGTTGTGATTTTTCATTTTTAATTAGTTTCATCTTATATGCGTGTGTATGTACAGAGGCAGGCCTCAGACACTCAGGAGTACCCTTCACTCATTGACCTCCTTCTGGCGAACACACACTGTTGACGGTATTCCCTAAGATGAGGACCGCCAGCAATATATGTAAGTTTTATTTCTAAACACACTTTAATGAATTATCTGAGAAAATAACTGTAGCAACCCCGACTAATTATTATTTAACTATCTTGTGTTTTGTCACTACTGAAGGAGATGAAAAGGCTTGAGGCTACGGTGTGACGTAAACGGAGGTTGAGATCAATTGCGTTGGCAAGGAGGGGGTAAGCTTCGTGGGCACTTTCCGGTGTGGGTGGGTATTGTCATCACGGGCCACATCCAGGCAAGTATGTCAGCCCACTGTTGACAAGTCGCTCAAAGAGCATGCATAAAAGGTTGATTTATGATGAGTCTTTTTCAGAAGCGACAACAAGTAGCTGCGGTATGTTTAAGGAGTATGAGTCGGGCTGTGGCTAGAGGGATGTGGCGGGTGCTGTGGTGATGACGAGGAGTAGTGGCGATGTGAGGTTGACGACGGCGAGAGTTAGTTGTGTTATATATTAATGTATGTTACATTGGTACTTTAGGTTGCATGACATTTAAACACTTGTTTCCCTATCCTATTATGTTAAATATTGACTTGTATAGCCTCGTTAGGAAGCCCCATTTTGTAGACTTATTCGGATTTTAGACGATTTAGCTTTATTATCTTTTGGTTTTTGTACAAGTTGTGATGTATTTGTATTGCGTTGGATCCGTTTACTTGTATTTGGTGGTTTTGGTACAGTTGTGGTGTGTCTATACTGGTTTTGGTACTGTTTGTAATTTGGACGTTTTTTTCCCGAAAAAATCTGAAAAAATCGCCTGCCTGTGCAGGCTCTGTATTAATAAAAATTGAAGACTTTTCCTAGGACTTGTAACTGGGGAAACTAAGAATTTATTTTTTTTAAATGTATCCCCAAGCGGACTTGTCGCTGGGGAAACATCGAAATTATTTTTTTTTAATTGTATCCCAGGATCTCTGTCGATGGGAAAACTCGAAATTATTTTTTTTAAATGTATCCCCAGCGACTTGTCGCTGGGGAAACTTAAAACTAATTTTTTTTAGAAAAAGTATCCCCAGCGACTTGTTGCTAGGGAAACTTTGGTCTAAATATTTTTTAGAAGTATCCCCAGCGAACATTGTCATGGGGTAAATGGTTTTTCTTAATAATTTAAGTTAAGTCTTAATTTAATCCCAAGAATACTCAGGATATGTCCGCTGGGAACGGTTGCACCGTGGCCAAATTGCTTGATCTGAAAAAATGTGGGACCCACGTCTTCGCTGAGGGATTACTGCTTGGGATTGTATCCTGACAGTATTACCCATCTAACCATTTTCCCTGCTGTCCCCAGCGACATGTCGCTGGGGAAAACCCCGAAATGTCGCTGGGAAAAACCCCGATTGTTGTAGTGTCTCAAGCTTACGGTGTAAACTTAAGAGTTCATTGGCTCTTAAAAGATTCGGACGAGGTTTGGACATGGTAATGCGCAGGAAGTACTCTATCATCTCAATAGGACTTAAATGCCGTAACTGATGGATCATCGTCTAGAAGACGACTCATCTTCGAACCAGAAAGTTTGATTTGGCGAGAGAATAATGAAGAAAAGACTAATCCTAAGTCGTGAATATATATTATGTTTTGGTTAAGCCGGTTATTAGTGTAATACGTGTGTTTTGGTAAGTCAGTCAGTTATTCGTGTAATGATACCTTACCTTATTTTACCTTTTCTTTAATTTTATTATCTTGTATATGGTTCATGGAACTAATGGGCCTAGATATATTTAAACTTATGAAGGATTAGATGTGTTTGATCGGTTCGATTATCGAGTTGTTTGGTTAATTGAGGTTTGGTTTTTTTTTTGGTCAAATCGGACCGAACTACAATTTAGAATAATATGAGTAGTAAATATTATTAAATTCAAGCATCAATTCAAAATATTAGTAAATCCAAGCATAAATATCAAATTTAAAAAAATCTCTTAAACACTTCAAAAAAAACTCGCCACGCTATGCGTTATAGCGCGTTTTATCACGCTATATGACGCTATATTGTACGCCACGCCTAGAGACGACGCCTTGACCTGTTTCGTAACGTGGAGGCCACGCTTCACGCTATGGCGACGCTATGGCGCCGCTATAACGCGCTATTTAGAACCCTGCAAAATACTACCACCTTGTTTCATCTCAATTCTCTTTTTATAAATTTTACATCTAAAAAAACTAACTCATTTAAAAAAATTCCCATCTTATGCTTACTGCTACCAGAGATCCTTTCGATCGTCACCTACCGGATACAGCCATGCACACACTCTTTACGCATTCATAAATCACTTTCTTCTTCCCCATGACACTTTTTGTCTTCATCGTGTTTCACTAAAATTTAGATCAAAGACAATAAAACTTGGATCTAACAAACAAAAACTTGAACAACCATGTGCAAGTCAGCCGGAAACAGTGGCGGCAAAGGTGATCGGTGCCAGTCACGGTAAGATCCGGCAGCAAAGGTGCTAGTGCTTGGCACCACTATAAGATCCTTAAACAGTGGCAGCAAAGGTGATCAGGGCCGATCACGGTCAAATCCGACAGCAAAGCTGGTGGTGGTTGGCATGTGATTTATGTGGTGGTTAAAGAGGTGGTGATGAATTTAAGGTTGTGTTAAAGAAAAAAAATTGTCATAGCGAGATGAATAACATGGATGTTATGTCGATAAAGAGCGTATTATGATAGAGTAAAGTGCACCATTAGTCTCTAAAGTGTGTCCAATTCTCACTTAATACACATTTACTATTTTCGTGCTTTCATAGTCCCCAAAGTCCCCAAAATTCTCACCATTGGTCCTTTTTCCCAAACGATCGTTAGTTTTTCGTTAGCCAAATGGCATTTTGGTCTTTTCGTCTACTCCTCTTGTTTTCTTTAAGAAATTCAATAGTCAAATCTACATTCAAATTCAAACACCTCTTCCCTGCAACCGCGAACACCAGTTTGGTCGGAAAACATGAATTCACAACCAAAAAATTAGTTTGAACATGTCGATGATTTTGATATAGATGACTCCGATCTCCGACCAACTGCCGCTCTACGTCCCTGCAATCGTGAACACCAGATTCGTGACACAACCAACACCACCCGAAGCCTAGTCCTATCAACTCAAACACCTTAAATTGCTTATTTTGATGAGACGATGGTAAGGATAATACTAGGTCCTGTGGGTATTGTTCAAGCCGTGAAGATTCGTCAAATAGCATAAATTATAGAAGGTGGGAACGATTGTGCAATGCCCACACGAAGGGATTCATATTAGGTCAGCTGATTGAGGATGCAAATTTACTCGAGGATCCGTGTTAGCCGCTGTTGGATATGAAGTGGTAATCACGACGGGTTATTTTGGAGATATGAAGACATTTTGCCAAAATGGGAAACTTCCAAAGGTTGTTGCAGTAGTAAAGTCTTGTACTCCAAATGCTTGGGATATCTATCAGTAACATTGAAAGATCATTCAGGTACAATTTATGGTACAATTCATTACAAAGTACTTACGGAGGGGGGAGGGGTGGAAAAGCTATTACTGTTTAAGCTGCTTTGATACTTAAAAATGTTTTTATGTTTTCTCCAAAACAATCACCCCATTCTCTTAAGATTACAATGACAAATGTGGTTAAAGTTTTTTCTAAGGATACATTTGTGGAAGATGGTACTGGTGTAGGTGGTAGTGGTGTGTTAGACAAAGAAGAAATCATGAAATTGTTGGAAGAAGAAGAAAGGGATGAAGTAGAGTGGCAGGATGGTGGAAATTTTACTGATCAATAGGTATGTAAACTAATAAGATAACTAATTATTACATAAATGCAAATGTATTGTTTTTTACATTCTCTAATTGTCTAACATTATACAAAGGAACATCAAATGAGATTAGACAAAGAAGCATTAATCCATACATTGAAAGAAGAAGCAAGGGCTAGTCAAGAGTAGGAGGAAAATTAAGGCAACAATAAGAGTCATATGATGATGAACATGAGAAGCGTCTATTCGGATTATATGTTTAACTTATCTCTTTAGATTAAATTAGGATTCAAAATAAGTAATTTAAATGGTGTTTTTCTAGTTGTTGTATTTGGGTGATGGATAATTTTGTTAGGAAACTGTAAAACTGTTAATCCAAACACCCTTTTAATGGAATTAAGTAAGCTTGGAATGTAAAATGTAGAGTAAATTGCATAAATCGTCCTTAAAGTTTGGTTAAATTGCATGTTTCGTCCCAAACGTTACGAAAGTGCAAGGATCGTCCCTGTGAGAAACCTTTGTTGCAAGTATCGTCCCTATGGGGAAACTTTTGGGGAAACCTTTGGTGCAAGTATCGTCCCAGCAGGGATGATACTTGCACCAAAGGTTTCTCTATAGGGACGATCCTTGCACTTTCGTAACGTTTAGGACGAAACATGCAATTTGGCCAAACTTTAGGGACGATTTATGCAATTTACTCTAAAATGTAGCCTTCAAACAGCAAAATGTAGTTCCAAGTATGCAAATAAAGTATGCAGTTCCAAACACCCCCTATTCAGCAAACTTAAAATGGTCATTACAAAATTTGACTTTTAAAAGTCAAATGGTGACTGGATTACATGAAGCCATTGCTAAACATATATTAACATACAAAATATGTTGTTTTACAACCCAACATGTAGTTTTTTCAACACTAACCAATCCAAATAGGAGGCTTTGGACATACCACAAAGCCATTATGTGGAAACCATATGCCTAACACCTTTCCAGGCCACCTAGGAATGAAATTAAAATAGGCATTTACACCATCGGAAACACCATTTCCAAATGCATTGTTTTAAACTACCAAGCAACATACCTGAAACTTAAAAGTTGATTACAAACATTGTTTTTAGCATGCATACATGCCAGGACCCATAACTACTTTCTCTGTTTTGTGCTTGAACATCCCACTACACCCTTTTTGCTGCTGAAACACCCCGCTGCACCCTTTTTTGCTGTTGGAACACCCCACACCAGATCTAGGAGCTCTTGAATCGAGTACGCAATCTGTATTTCTCACCTCACTGTATGGTCTCTTTAAGTCACTTGTAGGTTTCTTTACCTCATTTAAATTCTTCTTTCTTTTATCTATTAATTCCTTAAAGTTGCTTACCTTAGAAGTAGAAGCATGTGATTTATAAGGAAGCACCCACATCACATCAGTATCATCATCATCTTCAGAATCACTAACAGAAAATGCATCATCTTTAGTATCATCATAAGCTTCACTCTCATCATCTTCAGAATCACTAACAGAAAATGCATCATCTTCAGTATCATCATCAAAAATAACAATAACCTCAACCTGCTTTCCCTTATAGATGATACCTACAAAGATACCCAAAAAATGACATAAGAATAATGTTGTTCATCAAGTTTTATGCAGGTAAAAAACATGCTATTCTAGGCTCCTTTATACTTAATACCTAATACCTAATACCTAATACCAAACACCCCTTCAAGATACTAGGCTCCTTTTTACTTAATACCTAAGACCTAATACCAAACCCCCCTTCAAGATCCTGTGTACTTAATACCTAAGACCTAATACCAAACACCCCTTCAAGTGCTTCAATTTTTTATCTTATGTTAAACAGATCATCAAGAAAATGCCATAAGAATAATGTTGTTCTACATGTTTTATCTTATATTGGCGAATCTGCCAACAATTCACTAGCTTGTATTAACCTTTATGCAAGTATACTAGGCTCCCCTATACCTAATACCTAAGACCTAATACCAAACACCCCTTCAAGAGCGTCAATTTTTTTATCTTTGTTCACCAACAATTCCTTCTTTGTCCTGTTAAATAGGTCATCAAGAAACTTATTTATCTGTTCATCTATTATTTTCTTGTGATCCTGCCCATATTTTGCCTTGAGCTCATTTATTTTTTCATCAGTAAACTTGACAGTATCCCATGCTTCTTTATCACCAACTGTTTCATCTGCAGTCTTTTTTTTCCTTTCCTTTGGTTTTATATGAAGTCATTTGTTCATTTCCTTTGGTTTTCATATCTACAAAATTTATTGAAGATATAAAAACTCTTATGCAAATATCATAACAACTTGAATGCATAAAAAATCATCAATTATATCATCCAAATGTACCTTTTTTTCCCTAACCTTTGGTTTCTATAACTATCAAACTGATTTTCAAAATTTGTTATCATCATCTCTAAATCATCAATCATATCATCCAAATGTAAATTTCCCTTGCATTATAAAAACAAAACAAAGCTAATCAATAGTATCATTCATCTACATTCACTTTAAGACAAACACATAATAAAACAAAGCAAATCATATTCCAAAACACCCCCCCAAAGAAAATCAAATCAAGTCTAAAAAGCGTAATGCATAAAAAAACAAAGCAAATCAAGTCCAAAAACCGTAATGAATAAAAAACACATACAAAAAATGGCAGTCGGTTGATTCTTGCCACTGCTTGTAGGCCTTCCCCTCTTCTTCGGTGATTGCGGTGTGTTTAGATCAACCGCAACATTTTTTCCTGGCCTCCTATTTTGCTTTTGACAACATCCTTATTCACAGCACAATCCATGGTTAAAAAATTTAAGTATAATGAAGAAATTTGGGTTTATGTATGTGTTTGTTTATTACTACGTATTTTCTTGTGTCAGTTGTTAGGTGTAGACAATTAGAAGTGCCGCCTAAATGAATTGTTTTTCATTTAATTATTTCTTTTGCCAAATTTAGTCCCAAAACTTTTCCTCTTTGACTCTTACACATAAATGCAAATTTGACTACTCACCACCCTAAGAGGGTTTAATAGGTCAAAAGGTGGTTTAATGGGTGGGTGTTTTGGGGTCATGGCTTATATATTTGAGGGGTTTTTTTATACATCAGGCATTGTGTTATCGATTTGATAGCCTATTTGCATGCAATATTCATGGTAAGTGACTTTTCAATTTCAGTTGGGTAATCATCACTCTTATTGGGGTTTACATATTTAAATTCTTTGTTATTTGTTTTGCGATTAAAGTTTCAGTTATACATTTACACTTTCTCAATGGCTAGTTTCACATTCTTGGAGGAGCTCGGTGATGCTGGTGGTTCCACTGATTTGGCTGATCGTATGTGAGTCTGGTTTGAACAGTATCTTGTAGCAGAGGAGGGTTTTTGTAATACAATTTCACGTTGTCATTTAGAGATGGCGGAGAAAATAGTGTGATGCAGTAAGTTGATCACGGCACTTGAGGGGTTTGAAACTCGTGCATGTGTGACTTTAGACTGCCTTGTCCGTTTGAGGAATACTCAAATGAGAGATTTAGAGGAACTCCATCTTTTGAGTATGTTGGTACTGATTCGAGCAGATGTATTCGTCAAGCCGAGGGGAACATTGCTGATTTGGATAGTTGTTAAGGTTGTTGACTGGAAGTTTATTTTGGGCAGTTGGTAGTACCATGTAGGTTTGCGTTGACTTGTGGTATCTTCTGATTGTAAGGACATTTGTTAGTTTGTGTTTGGAGTATGTTATTGTTAATATTTCGTGTTTTAAGTATTTTTTTTCTTCTTATGGTTTTGCTTTGTTGTATATGTTTATGTGTGCTGTCATTTATTTTTTGGAAGTGTTTTAGGTTTGGTTTTTATTAATGGTGTTGTGTTGAGGATAAATAGGTGTTCACTGGTTGATAAAATTGTTAGGTGGTTCAGGTGGTGGGGTGGTTGAGGTCGATGTGGGTGGTGGTGGGTGGTTAAAGTGATGGTGGGATGAAGAAGAAGGTGTGGGAGGAAGAAGAGGGTGAATGAATATGTTTTTTTATATTTTAAAGAAAACAAGAGAAGACTAGAATGCCCTTTGGCTAACGAAAAACTAACGACCAAAATAACGACAATTAGTGGTTGGGGACTAAGAGCGCACCAAAATGACCACTTCATGGACCATTTCTGCTGATTTTCAAAACAGGGGACCAAACAGGGCTCACTTCAGGGACCAACAGTGTAATTTACCCTATTGTTTATTTAATGTAAATATATAGTGTACGTAATATAACAAAAGTTATTCAATGCAAGCATATTATATACATATAGAGTTACTACGTTTTTGGTCCTTGTTTTTCGGATATAATAGTTTTAGTCCAATAATTTAAAAAGTAACGGATCATGTCCAGTTTTAGACGACCCGTAACATTTTTGGTCCATTATTCGTGCAATGACTACAATACCTTCGCATGATGATGTACAATGACAAAAATGCGCTTTCCTTTATTATTATTGTTATCATTGTTATTATTATTATTATTATTAAAACACAACCACTTTATCATCATCTATTTACTTTTTTACTAAAACACAACTACCCTATCTTTTTCTTAATCTATCCACTTTTTTCCTTAATCACAACCCCACTTTATCATCAATACAATATTTTTCATCTTCTTCACATACCACAATCACCACCAAACCACCAATCCTCATTTTCCATATTATAGCAAGAATCAAACAAACCACACACAATTTTTAATCATCAAAATTACAACCTGATAATGCTCAAATCGAGTATGTTTTTGGGAGCATTATTTATGCTTTTATATGAGATATTTGGCTAAATATAGAACTTTTATTACTAATATTATGCAAAGTGAAGTTTACATGTTTGTAGTTAGCTAAGACGGAAGAAGACGAGAAAATGAGAAGAAAACGTAAAGAAAAGAGCCATTTCCTCTACCAGTTGTTGAAATGGGACTGGTCCGACCATATCAGGTCAGGCGCTTCTCTTTGGTCACATTATTTGGCTTTTTTCTCCTTAGTTTCTTAGTCTTATTCAGCCTCCTCTGAACCTCTCTTTTGTTTTCAATTTGCAACCAGGAGTGACAGATTGTTGATCTAATTCCGGGGGCACTGCATGATTACTACCAAGCCTCATTAAGGTCGTATCAATCTGTTTTAAGGAGTTGCCGCCTAACTTTTGTCATAATTGTGGAAGGAGTTTTTTCTACGAAATACTAAATTTCAATCAGGATTTGTCTTGCGTCCAACTAGTAGTCCACTTTCTACTAATACCCGTTTCAGACTCAAAGAAAAATCGTTCTCCAAATTGTTCACCTAAGACTTAAAAGGGTGAAACTATAAGCAAAAAACAATATTGAGTAATCTGTTCAAAGCCGAGCGGTACAATGAAAACATGCAATTCTCAGTAAGTAAATGAGTTCAATGGAATCATCATCTTCAATTCTTCCTTTTGTCCTAAAGCAAAAACACTAGTGATTCTAGACAATTTACTGGGTGGTTCTTATGTCAGTCACTCTTGGAATCAGATATGTGGACTTGGATAGAAAGGTTTTTCCAGGATCTTGACCATTTAAAGCTTTTATATATGCTGAGAGCTTAAGCCACCTTCTTTGCCACATTGTCCAATTGATGCACTTACAGGGGCAATAAAGTAGTACTCGTCAATGAGTAAAGTTAATGGAAAAGCTTATGAATTATGACTACCCACCTTTGCCACATCGTACAATTGAGGATGATGAAATGGGACCCGTATCTTCACCTCCTGTCACGGAGTTGAGGATGATGAAATGGGACCCGTATCTTCACCTACTACGAGTATCAACAAGGATCAGAAAGATGGCAAGGCTTCCTTTGGGTCGGGAAGTACACAGAGTGAATAAAGAGAACAAGAAAAAAGGTAAATGGTGTGGTTAGTGATGCAATGAGCTGGCCAAACCCGACGAAACCCGGTCAGACCGGGCCAAACCCAGTCAATCCAGGCCAAACCCAACCAAGCCCGGCCAAAACCTGATCAAACAAACAAAACAATACCAACAAACAACAATAAACCCCACTACAAGAAAAAAAAGGCTTTAATGACGAATGGAAAAAAAATTCACTATTAGAGGAAAATTCGTCACTAAACTAGTTTAATGACGAAAATCGACGTCGTCACTTGTCGTCACAATAGCTCCGTCACAAATTTATTAATGACGAAATGAAATTTGACACTAAATTAGTGACGAACTAAAGTCATCACTTAAGGGTGTGTGACGACCCATTTCTTTACTTAATTTCATCACTAAAGTGGCTAAAATCGTCACTATTTGATGAAATTAGTGACGAAAGAAAGGCGTCATTATTCGAGTGAACCTAATGGGAAACTAACGGGACCTTAACGTCCAATAGTGACGAAATACGTCGTCACTAAAAATGAGCATATAACAAAAAAAATTGTACTACGATAATTTTTATTACATTTCATAAATGAACTCAAATATAAAAATTTGTAGCAATAAGTCAAACATATTAATTTTTTCATAAATGCTAGATTTATTCACAAAACCTACATGCTCGAAACTCGACACAAACCCAACCAATAACCTACAAACCTTAGTACATAACGGGGATACCTCTTCAGCATACTCGATCAACTTACTTCTTGAGCATGTTCTGGAGATGCAATCTTTGACTTCTGATTCAGTTTCCAGTAATATGGGATATCAATAAAAACAATTATTTTGCAGAAGAGCATGTGAAAAGTAAGAAAGTAACTTTGTTGCATGTGAAAAGTAAAACTTATAACTTACCGATCCATTTGACTTCTGCTACAGTTTTCGGTAACATGGGTTCTCCATCTCTCGTTGTCTTTTTCAATACATCTAGTAGCTTGGTCAGGCTTTACTCTTCTGTATACCTTTATACTAACAATGGAACCTAAATTAACTTGAAAATTCATATTAACTACTTTGTATATAGGGAGAAGAAATATGAACCCAATATAAAAGCTAAACAGGTTCACCTGGATACCAGCATGACTACACAATAGAAATCAAACTCAGTGGGGTGACAGATCTTCGTATCCAAAACAGTTCCTGTCAAATTTAGTAAATAAGATAGAATTAGAAAATCACAAACAAACCATAAACAGAACTTAGCAAATCAGAAATTTACAAACCTGGAAGAACGTTGCCACTCTTATCAGTACTACCCCTGTCACCGGGAAGAAACGAGTATGATGCCTCTTCTGAACCACAACGAATGTTACAGGTGGCATGTAGTTTTCTTCCAGTGAAAGACAAGCATGGATGTATCAACCAACTGTATTTGTTAAAAAAGGGAACATACGTACTTTTGACGTGTTTTATAATAATAAGTGTAGAAAGGAGAAATACCTTGCTGATCTTGTCCATTTCATACAGCAACACCTCATTGAACTGTCCCTCGCTAATTCCATCTTTGTAAACATTTAATACGTTTTATTAGATTCAACACAAAAAAAAATTAGAATATATCGGTAAATATAGGATAGGATGTGAAATGAGATGCCACCTGTAGAATCTTATGCGGTGAGTCTCGTGTCCAGTTGACTCTTAAACGATATTAAAAGTTCCCTGCAAAAAGAGTAAAACAATATTCCAGCTATCATTAACTTATCTCAAGACTAAATCGAAACTCTTTCTAGATTGTGGTTTAACTGATTACCTAATCAAGCCTCCATGAATGACGCCTCTTTTTGGATCAGTTGAGGTTGTGTGCAAATAATTGATAATCTCATGCATGTGTGACTGCAGATACAAGGGCCTTGTACTTGGTCACTTGTGGCCAGTCCATTGAAGCAACCACCTGTAAAATAATACACAAAACAACCTTCTAAGAATTCAAACAGTACATGGATATACGCTACAACGGCAAATGGGTCAAATTGGGCCAGTCTGAACTAGAAGTATAAACACTTAGACTGGCCAAACAATTTCTTTCATAACTTTTTTGTACCTTCAATAGTTAAATATTTAGACAAATATATGAGGGATCTTAAAGCTTGTAAACTTACCATTCCATATCCACCTGTTCCAATGTTGTTTGTTTCTGAAAACTTGTTTGTGTATTTGTTAACCTCCGCAAAAGTGAATGCCTTTGCTCCTTTCAGTTGAGGGATGGCACCACTTCCATTGTTTGCATCCCATAATGCTAAAAGTTTCACAAAACATATGATCAGATTCCAAATTATATATTCAAAGGTAATGCTAACACTTCAGTTAAAAGGATTATAATATTATATACCAAAAGTGCTGCTCTCATTAGTGGCTCTTTCAGCTCTCCCTTTTTGACGAAAAGCACAGTCCATCAACAACCAACAAAACCAGAAGCACACAACCAACAATCACCGATCCTACAATAACTCCAGTGTTGGATGACTTGCTTCCCCCGCCTGATGCTCTTCCTGTGATGTGACAGAGATGAAGCTGAAATATACCAGACTCGCATACAAACAACACTATTTTTACCACTACTATTAACACCAGATAAGAGATAACCTCTGAAATAATTAGGGCAAAATAATGAAAAATAATTCAGTTGAATGGTGTTTTTTATATGGTGTGTTCGCATGTGATTTTCCCCTCTCTCACCATCTCTCAAAACCAGACACCTCAAAATACTCTCAAACTCAATTCTCTGCAAATGAGACGCCACATGAACCTCAACTCCTTCAATGCAACATTTTCCTTGACTTTTTTTACATTACCTAGCCCCTTTTCACACAACGCCAAAACCTCACTCATTAACTTCAACAACTCGTTTACAGTAACACATTAGTTTATTTGACAATAGTAATTTATAGGGCTGTAAACGAACTGAACGTTCAGTGAACATTTCATGAACCGTTCGGTAAAAAGTTTGTTCATGTTCGTTTATTTATTAAATGGACGAACATGAACAACATTTTACGTTCGTTTAGTTAAATGAACGAACATGAACAAAAGTCTTGTTCGTTCATTTATGTTCGTGAAAGATCGGTTATTCGTTCGTTTATGATCGTATATTTGTTTATGTTCATCTATCACATCTTTTTATTATATAGTTTTAAAATTGATTTACCTAAACAAAATAACAATTAGGAAACACAAATATTATTTGTGTATATTTTTATAAATGTTTTATGTTTATTTATGTCCGTTCGTTTATGTTCGTTTAGTGTTTAATGAACGAACATAAATGAACATGAACAACATAATTTCTTAATAAACGAACATGAACAAGAAAATTTGTTCGTTTAAACGACCGTGTTCGTTTATTTGTCCAGTTAAAATTAAACGAACGAACATGAACAAGGCTCCGTTCGTGTTCGTCCGGTTCGTTTACAGCCCTAGTAATTTAACAAGACACAAATACTGATTTGCTAAAGCAATATAATTCTCAGCAATCTGAAACAATACTCTTCTAATCCTATTTAACAGGTCAATCTGTCCCAAAAGAGAGTCCACTTTACCATTTTTTTATTCTAGTGTTGTGCGGATATGTGTGCATCAGTGTATGTATCATCGTAAGTAACACGTCAATCTGTCCCAAAAGAGAGTCCACTTTACCATTTTTTTTAGCCCACAGGTAAAAAGTCATATTAAAATTGACCATTAATAAAAGATGATGTTCGTAAAGGGGTTTGCCATAGAGATTGGATAAACTATCATTTTGTTTACTAGTTTTAATGCTCGTGCACGCACGGGGTTTAGACATTATGTTTTTTTAAATACATATATGATTTTTATTTTTATTTTGTTTTATAAGTTATGTTATAGAGTATTATCGAAATCATATGAAGAGAATAGATTCATATCTTATATATATTATATGAGCTTGAGGATAATTACTAATTTTTTATTATTTTGATTTACATGTTAACTAACTCGACATTGTGAGCCGACTAATCTCTACAAAACTACTCTTTTAGGTAGCCCGAAGTCGGCTCATGTGAACCTTCGAGGCCACAAGGGGATTAGTTTTCTCCTCGTTATATTCGAACCATTGACCTCCACTTTGGAAGGCTGGTTATTTTACCGTTGGGTATGCAGTTGATATTGTATATTTTTTATGATTCTAGTTGCATTATTGAGTCATCTATACTTAAGATTAATTGTCACACTTTGTGTTAAAACATGTAAAAATTTAGCTTCGCAATCGAATTTAAAAGCATTAAGTTGAGTTATCAAAATCGTCAATATTTATAGAATATAGAAAGCTAAAAAACTCAAATAAGTATTATGTTTCGTACATACAATATGTTTTGGTCAAACAAAGATTTACCTATTGTATATCTTTAATACATATACAAATATAAAAAGAGTTTTACCCATTTTTCCGTCACCAACACTTTTTTAAGATATAAAAGTAGCCTAGATTGTTATATATGATTTATAGGCATACATACATGTCAATGGAATAAAGACTTTTTGAGAAATTTAAATGTTAGAATTTTAGTACGTATTAAACAAAAAGAAAAAAAATGCAATTCTTCCAAACACATCAATGAATAGCTAGAAAACCCTTTTTATTAATTTATGATATTTTATGTGCTTCGGTGTTTTTCTATTTGGTTGTACAACATAATTTCAGACCGACAATGAAAAATCCATCAAAAAGTCTTCGGGTAGATTTGGGATGTGATTAGATACTGTTAAATCTTTGTTTGGAAGTAAAAAATTGTTTACGTTTGTAATATTTTAAAATATAAAGTCTACGGGTATAAAGTTTAAGGGGTTATTTGTTTATTTTTTAAAGTTATAATAAAACATGTAAATTTATAAATTTACACTTAACTCCATATAATTTATTTAAAATTAAAAATCACTAAATTTTTATTAATTACCTCCACTTTTTTCAAGTTTTTTTCTTCACAAATTTGACACATATATTTTTATGTGTTTTTTTTCTCGTCATATTTCTCCACCACAAATTTTTAATTTTGACCAAATCGATTTAATTTTGACTTTTTATTGACCAATCAGATCACACGATTTTGCCTACGTGGCAAAATCAAGCGTTCTGATTGGTCTAATTTTTAAATTCATATGATTCAATTTGATGGAAAACTCCGAAATGATGTAATTCTTTTATTATATAAAAGATTAATTATCCCCTCAGGTTCAGGGAAAATAAAGGTATCAAATGTGAAATTTAAACAAAAAATCATGTGTAATTTCATAAATATTGGAATGCAACTCTGATTAATTCATAATATAATGTGTTAAATACTACTAATCATAACACAATGGGCCTACCTAAGCAGAAAGTCATGAGTTATTTATGCTTTCTCATCATGGTACATCCACACCACCTGTGTTATGTACTTACTCGTATACGTTGATGATCTCATCCTAAGTGGAAATAATGAAGCTGCCATCACCTCTTTCATCTCTGGCCTTAATCACGAATTTGCCATTAAAGATCTTGGTGATCTAAACTACTTCTTGGGGCTTGAAGTTGCCTACACAGATGATGGACTTTTCCTTACTCAATCAAAATATGCAACTGATATTCTCCAACGTGCCAACCTCTTTGATGCCAAACCGGTTTCCAATCCTTTAGCCCCACATGTTTCATTTACCGGTGCGGGAATACCTTTTCCTGAACCTACACTTTACCGATCCTTAGTAGGGGCACTACAATACTTAACCATCACCCGACCAGACTTGTCCTACGCAGTCAATCAAGTTTCCCAATTTTTGCACGCTCCTACAACTGATTACCAGTCAGTCAAGCGCATTCTTCATTATGTTAAAGGTACCATCTCTTTTGGTTACTCCGATGCCGATTGGGCTCGTTGTCTTGATACAGGTCGCTCTACATATGGCTACTCAATTTATCTAGGTGGCAACCTTGTATCTTGGAGTGCTAAAAAGCAGCCCACTGTTTCTAGATCAAGTTGTGAATCGGAATATCGAGCCATGGCCAACACTGCAGCTGAGAATATAATATGGCTACTCACTTGGTTACTAATTGCATGCTTTACCTCCGATCGCCTACTCTTCTTGTGATAACAATAGCCACACTGTTTATTATGACCCAAAATCCAGTCAGCACATAAAGATGCTAAACACAACGACTTAGAATAACACTTTAATCGAACTGTTAACTCGGGGAACTCTCACAAGTTTGTACAACCAATCTGTCAGGTAGCGGAAATCTTACACCAAAAGTCTTCCTCGTTCAACAATTTAGACTTTTTCCGTTGTTCAATGCTCTGTCTTGACCGCCACCAACTCGCTTTGAAGGTGGATATTAGCAGATAATTATCGTATCTATAATTATCTTGTCAACTCCTCAATTATAGGAGTGATTGTTGTACATATTGACATGTATTTTTCCTATAAATAAGATATCCCCACCTCATAGTTTCATGAGGTTATTGACCATATTCTTTACAGGAAGTCATTATTATGTCCTTTGACTTATTTCTTTAGTTTTCTTGGTGAATTTTGTTGAACCATTTTTATTAACAAACTCTCATGCTTGTGTTTGTTGACGTCTTAAGTGTGACATTTGACCCGTTCTCGGGTGCCCCCCCCCCTTTCTTATATAAGATTGTTAAAATATACTCCGTAATAAACTTATATAAACTCCTACGTTTCAAATGTATACACCCAGAAGGCAACAACATAAATTCTAATCTCGGCCAAAATTTGTAGTGGTCAAAATATAAAAAAGTTCAAAATTATACATATTATCAAAAGAGAATCAATACGCCGTCGTTGCACTGTAGCCGCTATAGTACTCCCGATCGTCCTACTCTTCTTTGTGATAACAAAAGCGCACTGTTTATGACCCAAAATCCAGTCGCACATAAACGTGCTAAACACATCGACTTAGATTATCACTTTATTCGGGAACTTGTTAACTCGGGGAAACTCTTCACAAAGTTTGTACCAACCAATCTTCAGGTAGCGGATATCTTCACCAAAAGTCTTCCTCGTTCACAATTTGAGACTTTTCGGTCTATGCTCTGTCTTGGACCGCCACCATCTCGATTGAAGGGGGGATATTAGCAGATAATTATCGTATCTATAATTATCTTGTCAACTCCTCAATTATAGGAGTGATTGTTGTACATATTGACATGTATTTTTCCTATAAATAAGATATCCCCACCTCATAGTTTCATGAGGTTATTGACCATATTCTTTACAGGAAGTCATTATTATGTCCTTTGACTTATTTCTTTAGTTTTCTTGGTGAATTTTGTTGAACCATTTTTATTAACAAACTCTCATGCTTGTGTTTGTTGACGTCTTAAGTGTGACATTTGACCCGTTCTCGGGTGCCCCCCCTTTCTTATATAAGATTGTTAAAATATACTCCGTAATAAACTTATATAAACTCCTACGTTTCAAATGTATACACCCAGAAGGCAACAACATAAATTCTAATCTCGGCCAAAATTTGTAGTGGTCAAAATATAAAAAAGTTCAAAATTATACATATTATCAAAAGAGAATCAAAACGACGTCGTTGTACTGTAGCCGCTATAGTACGCTACAGTGTCCAGCCCATTAGGCTCTCATTTTGGGTCAGCCCATTAGGCTCTTATTGAAACCAACAGCATAATATTAATTTCAACTTATTCTAACACACTCACCGTAGTATATAAGTAAAAAAAAACTTTTTTTCTTTACCGATGTGGGATTGAGAAACAAGTTTCTCAAAAATACCCCTTACAATTGTGTTGACGTACTCAAATATCAACCTATTGATTTATGTACCGCCCATTAGACATTTGTGGCCAAACTCAAACAAATTTATTTAGTGTCACATACTAACCACAACATTAAGGTTGTTTCTGTTTTTTCCTCAAAACAAGAGTAAACTGCAAAAATCATCACTGTGGTTTGTTAAACGTAGCACTAATCATCACTGTCAGAAACTATTGGCAAAAATAATCATTGAGAGGTCAAATATGTGGCACTTTACATCCTGGAGGGATGATTTTTGCAAAACTTTTTGTTAAACTTTTTTTGAAAATTCATCCCTAATAAGGATGATTTTTACCGAACATTTGACTCTCAAGGATGATTTTTGCTAATAGTTTCTGACAAGAAAGATTAGTGTCACGTTTGACAAAACACAAGGATGATTTTTGCAGTTTACTCTCAAAACCATATCAACACTAAACACCAACAACATAAAACTACTCTGAACCTATTTAAGCCATATTAAACACCATATATCAACAAAATATGTAGATTGACGGAAACACTATAACCCGTGTCTTTCGGCACCAACCATTGTCCACTCCACAATTAACAAATAATAGCTCTGACAACTCTCATGGCTTAGTGGAGTACTAAATGACGTGGAGTGAGCACGAATCAAGATTCGAACCTCTGACTTTTTATCGACAAAATCTATCAAGTAGACTCATACGTTTTTCAGAAGTGGATACAAGCCGAGCCAAAAGGCTTTTGGTTTATTAAACACTATATATAAGTAAGCAAAATTTATTCTCCTTGTTAATGTGGGGACTAGAACCTCAAACAAGTTTCGCAACCTCGTATAAGAAGTTTTTCTAAAGACATATGTCATAATACCTTTTGATGACGTTATAAAATATTACTCGAATTTATCTTCTTTGTACACATCGATTTACTTTATTATCAAGATAGTGAAAATTGATACGAAACTCATGCATGGTTGTTTAGTGACAATGCAATTGGAATTGTATATCCTCCACGGATTTGTATAATGTCAAGAACATCTACTGTATTGTAAAATAATGGCATGTTCCGATGAAATGCTTGAAGATTGTGAATGGTTCGATCATGAGTCCATTGCTAATGGGCTGGTGGTACCTGAACATATATAGTTAACGGGCTGCACATAGATAACGGGCTGATAGGATGGGCCAGTTCCAGGTTGGCCAACAGAGTTAAGAACAGGTGGGCTAACAGTGGTAGTATATGCTACTGGTTTACCTTGATTTTATGCCAATGGACTAACAGTAGACACGCCAGGGGTATGAACTTGATTTTGTGCCAAGGTGTTTGTTCCTGTAACCCCTAACGTAGTGTTCAGTATGTTGTAACGAAAGTAAGAATGGAAAAGATTATTACGATGAAATGGAAAAATCTTGTTTGTTTACATTTATAGAATGTAATGATTCATTACAAGGAATGATCCATTACACCAAAACCATTCTTTAGGGGTCCCCTACTTTTTTTCCATTACATCTCGACCTCGTAATGGAACCAAATTACATAAAACCCCGTCATTAACTAACCACATTAAATAATTTCTATCATCAATGGGGTATTTTAGTCTTTTTATTATCGTTTCCATTACGTTTTATCATACAAACCAAACATGATTAATAACGGTAATAAACCATTACATTACACTATTTATTCCATTACGTCGTTTATTCAATTCATTTGACATTTCATTCCGTCCTACCAAACGAACACTAAGTGTCCTAATAATTTCACCAAGAACTCAGAAGTATCATTCTCTTGTGCTAAACCTGGTCATCGGATCTGTTGGAAAGACTTCAACATGTGCGTTTTGACCAAACGGTATAAAAAAGCAAATGCAAGTATTGCTTCATCTTTCGGAGGGTTCCCAACAGACGTTGTTGAATCATATTATCTCATCCGCATGTGAAGTATTAAAGGCGCATGCAGATCAGTTTACGGAAGCGGGGCAAACGTCAGATGGGAAGTGTTGCGGCAAATTTTAATGTTCTATCAGGATTTTCTTCGTGAAACAATTCGCGGGGTTGGTGATTCAACGGGGGTTCCAATTTACATCCTCTTTGACCTCGATCAGTCTACGAGGTGTGTTCCATAACATTATGCAACCGCGTTACTACTCATGTATGTTGTGCTACTCTAAAACGTGATGCAATGAAAATTGGGTAGCGGCTAAACAAGCACAATTGATGGTTGTGGTAACTTAAATATTAAGGTAAACCTAACATCGGGACATATGGTCAGATCCTCAATAATTTGCACGATTCTTAAATGTGTTACAGCACATTGGATTGAACTTGTACTTGGCAAATGTTGAAGAGGGGTCTTTTTCGTTCGAAGAGTTTTTCGTTCGTTCACACGGTACAAACTTGAAGTATATGTTGGAACAAACGTCTTTGTCATGTATCGGTTTGAAAGAAAAATATTATGTCAAGTACTTTGGACAATGCTTGCTATACACAAGCGCCAATGGATAAACTAATTAAAAATACACAACCCTACAATGGGGGGTAGGTTTTAACGCAGTCGTTGTGTTGCAACTTCATTAACTTGGTTGTGCAGGCTGGTTTAAAGGCGTCTACTTAATTAATCATATGAAAGAGTCTTTCAAACAAAGGTTAAAAGATGTCTTTAAATCTGGTGATAAAAATCCGAAAGACGATATATTAAAGTCTGTAGGTTGCAGAAAAACCTTGTTATTCACACATATTGGGACGTTGCTAACGCATGGAAACTACACTTTTGAAATGATCGAAAGTGGTTTGAAACAGAAATGACGTTGGTGTATTTTAATGAATTTTTTGGTCAACTAAGATTGTAATAGGTTAATAAATTTCCGGAAGAATTACGGGTTCTTATTGGTATCGTTAAACCAATTACTTGAACTGTTTTCAAAAATGCTAGGTTTTCTTTGTATGGGGGTTTATCTTACCCAACATCTCCATTTGGTACTTCAACAGATTTTTTTCATAAGTTGCAAATTAGTTGATTTAGATGAGGGGGGGGGGGGGGTGTTGTATATGTATGGGTCAACCAATGAAGGAAAAAATCTTAAGAGTATTTGATAACATCCCATCGTTAATTACTGTGCATGCGCGTTAACTCTCCCCTTGTTTTAATGTTCCGGGGTAGGTATATCTTATTGAGAATATATGTAGGACTTGGAGTTTGAAGATGAGGTTTTGACAACTAGGTCTTGGATTGTTTCACGATTCTTTCACGGTTTGTATATATGAATTTATTCATCAATATGGTACTAACCAGACTCAATTCAACAAGTGGTGGGGGTTCTCATCGGGGGTGAGTCGTGATCCTTTGCTCGTTTGCTACACGTTGAAAACCAACATAAAAAAAGAAGTCAAAGGGGTGATCCTACATGTCCTCCGTTATGAGCAATATCTCATACAGATTTTGTCTCAGGACTTCAGGCCCAAGCGACTTTTGCATCTTATGATGTATGGGGTTTGGAATTCAAAGGAAATCAGTTTCTGTCTCTTTCCCGCATGGGCATGGATATATTAGTGTCCAAGCTTCTTCGGTTGCATCTGAATCAGCTATTTTAACAAGGTGGTAGGTTGTGACAATCCGAAGAACAAGACTAATCTCCGAAGTCTTTAGAGGATGTGCATGTGCATGAAGGATCAACTTAGACGATCATGAGCAGTAACAAAACAGCTTCTCTTGAAGTACCCTTAGACGTTGAAGCAAGGTGTTTTAATGACGAGTGCACAACAAAATGAACCACTCAACTTACCGATCAAGAAATTGCGTTAGATGCTTGTAGAGATGGCTCTTTTTCTTCAGGAGAAACAACGTCGTTGATTATTTGATGAGCAGCGGAGTCCGAAGATGACCAACCTGAGGAGGGAGGGTCTATTTTTCACATGGTTACAATTACTATAGTATTGTGTTGTATTTCCTAAATCTTTTGTTTGTATTTGCTTTATGTTTTCTTTTTTGTTGTATTTGTTTATGTAATATTTTGTTTGTATTCACTAAAGTTGAAGGGTTAATCAGTTTATAGTATTACAACACCAAAAAAAAAAAAAAAACAAAAATTAAACACGGTCAAACCGGTTTTGTGGTTTACGGAACCGAACACGGTTCCAATCGGCAAACCGGTTTCGGATCAACGGTAAAACAACGGTTCCAAACACGGTTCAGGGTTTTGGCCAAACGGTGTCGGCTTCCGTGTTGACCCGAAACTGGTTCCTGTTTGACTCACACACCGAACGATCTGGGTTATCCGATTTGCGCACGCTAGCCAGGGGTATGACTTGATTTTGTCACCAAGGTGTTTAGTGGACAATTAATATGAGACATTTCAAAAAAAGATGAACAATAATTTTGGGACGGAAAGAGTAGTAAATTACATGAATCATCCTTGATAGTGTATCTTTTTTTCATAAAGATTTCTCTCATCACTTTATTCACAAAAGTATATTAGCTAGCAAGATTTGTTTTATCTAACTCATGTCATGTATAGGACTCAAAACATTAGGTTTTTTTTATTAAAATTAACAAGACCAAAGGTTATTTAAATATCACAATGTATATTGTTTGGGTTTTCTTTATAATTTTTCTTGTTCTTTTGTAGTTATTAGACATTTGATGCCAAACTCAAAACGATTATTTAGTGTGACAAAAATCTAGCTCGAAGATAAAATGCTAAGAAAGTTATATTTAATGTATAATTATGATTAGTGTTAGTTTATATATCCCAAAGTAAATTATAAGCAAGGATACATTTATCGCATGTAATGATCAAACGAGAGTTAGATGTAACAAAGGAAATTGGCTAATGAACGTACCGAAGATTAAAAAGTTACAAACCTATACACTCGTTGTGCCTAGTATAATAATTAGAATGTAACATTAGAAATAAAAAAGAGCCCAACTGCAGCATCCTAGTTTAAATATTTACAAGCATTACTTATTGTAGTCAATTATGAACTTTCTTCAATTATGAACTCGGTTGTCCTCTCGTCTTCCAAAGATAGGTGGACTTGTGATTTGTCGGGAGATGGAGAGTTCAAGGTTAAAGTCATCAGAAACTTTATTGATGACTTGTTTCTCCCTTCGTCGGATGTTGCAACGAGATGGGTAAAATTCATTCCCATTAAAGTTAAAGTTTTTTCTTGGCGTGCTCGTCGTGATAGGTTACCTACTAGAGTCAATCTTAGCCGTAGAGGTGTTTTGTTGGATTCCATCTGTGTCCTCTTTGTAATGCTGCTATGGAGGATGTTCAGCATGTTTTCTTTCGATGTGACGTGGCTCGGGTTGTTCTTCGTAAAATTTGTCGTTGGTGGGATTTGGATTGGCAGGAGATTTGTTCTTTCTCGGATTGGGATGCTTGGTTCTTATCCTTTCGACTTTCTTCCCGTCTCAAGTCTATTTTAGAAGGTGTTTTTTATGTTGCTTGGTGGCGGATTTGGAGGCTTCGAAATCAGTTGGTCTTTGACGCTTCGCCTCCTAATCGTTCGACGATTTTTGATGAAATTGTTTCTTGGTCCTTTTTATGGTGTTCTAGTAGATGTAATAGGGTTTTTTCTTGGGAGTATTGGTTAAAAAACCCCTATCTTATTTCTTTGTAATGTCTTTCTAGCTCCTTGCTAGTTTTTTTTAATAAAGTTGCCGTTCAAAAAAAAAAACTTATTGTAGTCAAAATGACAAAAAGTTCGGAATTTTTACTTATTGTAGTCAAAATGACAAAAAGTTTAGAATAACTTATCTTACATATCTTAAAATCTGACAGGTGTTGATACTTATGCTACGTGTCCTTAGATAAAAAGTGATAAGGATAAGGTTTCGATCTAGTAGTCTTGGAGTTCACGACGTGTGTCCTACAAAATTCTTCATATATAATTGATGGCGATCTTGAATATCCTCAAGGGTCATTTCTAAATCAGAAATCTTAAAGTGAACAAAAGCAATCTTGTCTTTCTGTTCCATATGCTTCTTCTGTAATTTAAGTATCTGTGTACGGGCTTTCTTAAATTTAGTTTTTACTTCATCAAAATCTCTTGGTATGACTATCCAATCATTAACAAGTCTTTCTTTTATTTTCTGAATATAGTGAAAAGAGAGTTCTTTTAAGTAATTCAAAATACTTTCAATTTGTTTCTCATGGTGTTTTACACGCATCTTGATTGAACTTTTTCCTAATTCATATATTTGAGGTGGGGTAGGAGTATAAGTTGAGAAAGATGGCGGTACTGGGATGGATTTGCTTCTTAGGTGGTAATAATTCTTCAGAAACAAAGAAATATCAGGGATCAAATAGCATTGATGGTGGTAATACCGGAGATGGAGTCAAAATAGCTGGTGGAGAAATAAGATCTCATGGTGGGATAGGTGGTTCATTAGCAGCAGCATTATATGCCTACATATATGGATCATCGTGAAAAGATGAGATGGCTAGTGAGGCCAAAAGATACTTAGAAAAATTATCTAAAGGATCAGGAGAGATGTTTCACTGTGAGGCTGGGAAATAGTCTGGTGAAGTCGGAGTATAGTCTGGAAAGTTAGAGGAAAAAACATCCTCAATATTGGAAGTAGGATGGTTGGGAGAAGATATCACTCTGTTAACAACCCAGCGGTAAATAACATAAGTTATTTATATAATAATATAATAGTTATGTATTTTTACATACTATTCCGAAAATGTAGTAGCACGGAGGACTTTCTTAGATGGAAAAAGAAAAGTAGTTATAGTTAAGGTTTCAACCTTGTTCTCTATGACCGTGGCTCTTGATACCAAGATTTTGAATCACCTCCATGTCACCTTCTTGTAGCCGAACCCCCCTAAACCTTAACTATAACTACTTTTCTTTTTCCATCTAAGAAAGTCCTCCGTGCCACTACATTTCCCGAATAGTATGTAAACATAGAAAGAACGTAATCGGTACAAGAGAACGTTTTTTTGGAAAATTTAAGTTATCAAAATTTCAAATTATTCATCAGAGTTTTACAAAAGAGAGGTCCACCCAAAAAAAATATAGAAACATTAAAGCTTTGAATGAAAATAAAACAGTTTTTTATTTTAAGCCCCATTCTTCAAAGTCCTTGCCCACTTCCACTTGCCATAAAAGTTTGTCTCCCATTTAACCTAAAAGATATACATTCCTAAAAAAATTCAAACACAATGGTTTTGAGTGAAAATTCCCCATAAGGTTTATGTTTTAAAAACAATTTTGGAAATACAAGGTGATCATCCAAAAACAGTGGGTTTTAACGTTTTTTGTATAAAAAAACACCCATAAGTGTAAATAATTGCCAAATGAGTAAAACAATTACCTTCAAGAAACAATTTTATTAACCCTAAAGGCTCATGAAATATCAACTACGTATAAAATGGAAAAAATCAAATTGTAAAGTGACATTGGGTTTGAGGAACAAATTGTTTCCCCCCCTCCGTGGAAAGGTAAGACATAACCAAAAGGGATGAATTACCCCAAATATAAAATCAAATCTAAGAGGGTGCTAAGGTACCACAAGAAAAGTAAAGGGTAACAACCAACCCGTGAGTCCCCCCCCCATCACACCCCGCATAAGAATCCCTATCCACAAATAATCGCGTTCAACTCACAAGAGACCTAAATGGTTTTTTTTTATTTTTCATGAAATTAAGAAACTATTGGCCAAGATAAAGGGTTGACTTTAACAATAAATAAATCAGAAATAATCATAGCAGTTTGGGAAAAAACACTTTGTAATTACCCCATGGTAATATTAAACAAGTCTCCCCCCTCGCGGGTTTATAATATGAAAACATTAGAAAGAATTTAAAAGGCGAGCGAGGCTATGAACTCACATTAACAGGGAAATCTAATTGATGGCAAAAGTATATCAAGTAAAAGTAACGACCTTGTCACGCAACCTGGGGTAATATGTCAAGTCTTAGTTTGATGGTTTATCTTTCAAAACTTCATGAAGTTTATCAGTTGATTAATTTATGGAAATATTATATCATTGTTCGGGCCATCATAATTTAGAGGTCATGTAGTAAACGTTTGAGGAGCCATGGCACTTTAAATCGTAAATCCAGCAAACTCGTCAAAACATATACCCAAATGAAACCCCTCACATGAAGCTCCCTAGTAACGTGATACGTTATAGTTTTAAGTTTTCTTCAAAAGCTAGTCGATGATAAGTTACGTTAAATATATAACGTAACTGATTTATAATGCGTCG
This sequence comes from Tanacetum coccineum, assembly GCA_026074375.1. Classification (NCBI taxonomy): domain Eukaryota; kingdom Viridiplantae; phylum Streptophyta; class Magnoliopsida; order Asterales; family Asteraceae; genus Tanacetum; species Tanacetum coccineum. The sequence continues at coordinate 18,133 of BQNB010031492.1, read as the reverse complement.
ATCGATGGTTAATAACGATACATGTGTCGGGTTTTAATAAAATCAAGTTTTATAATATTTATATACATTTTTATAATTAATATAAAGATATTATATTTTATATTTTTAAGTTTTCAAAAATGGCAATATATACCCTTGTTTTATAAACTTTTACAAGTTTAGTCCTTTATATAAAAAGTATATATAATTTAAACCTTTAACTTTAGAACTTGGCAAAACAACCCCTTGTAGTTATAAATTTAGGAAAATTACATTTTCAGCCCCTCTAGTTATAAATTTCAGAAAGTTACGATATATACCCCTATGCATGAAATATATTTGCAAAACAAGTCCAAAAAGCCATGCAAGCTTATTTTAGGATTCCAAATAATATTTGCAGGTTATAGCTTATTAGAATAAGCTAAAATAAGATGTTCTAAGAAGAGATTTAAAGTGTGTGTTTTCTCTCCCTTTGGGGAGAGAAATACCTTGTCAGCCGCCACCCTGAATAGGATTTCCGGCCGTCATTCCTATCTTTCACCGGTCTATAATCCTTCCCTATATGTTCTTTCTTGATTATTCGATCATTGTTATGATATGGTTAGGGTTTTTAAGAGGGTGGGTTTCAAATTTATCCCTATAAGTGGAGATTTATGGCCGTCATCGAAACCCTAGTCTATCATTCGTAAACTCGATTCTTCTTGTATGCATCTAGAATCGTTTGTCTTCTTGTTTTGGGATTGGCTGATATTTTGGTGTTGGGGTTTTTTACCCGGTTTAATATGCTTCTCTTGGTGATTTTGATCATGGATATTGGTTTGGGTTGATGTTTAATCTTAAGAGCCGTCGGTATTCATTGTTCTCTATCAAATATCATCAAGATTCGCTGTAAGAGGTGCTATGCTCAAGGATATGATATGTATGCGTAAGGTATTATTTGTTTGATTCAGGGCCTCTTAATTTAGATTGGAAGTGAGGAGTTGGATCCTCTTATTGTTAATCATAGGTTGAATGTTATTATTTCATCATCCTATAATATGATCAACGAGCGTTAAAGCTATATCATCCATGTTGTTTTCGATCTATTACAAGTGTTTTAATGGTATTGGTCAGCCATGGTGGTATTCGTGGTTTAGAAAGTTCATCCATTGGAGGACGATGATGGTGATGGCTGTTATGGATTAATCCATTGGAGTAAATGTGCATCTTGATCTATTCTTGGTGTTTTGAATGGAATTAATGTGTGCTTTGACTGAATTTAATTAAGAATTAATGTGCGTCTTGACTGGAAGGGAGTTTGTTGGTGCGTAATTATATATCTTTAATGAATGGATCATGGATGTTACCAGTTTGGAAGTTGCAGAGTAATTACATGTTGGTGCGTAATTACATGTTTGGAAGTTACATGTTGCTGCGTAATTACATGTTACATGTTGGTGCGTAATCACATGTTTGGAAGTTGCTGCGTGCATTGGAAATTCTATGACGGTTTCGACGCTCAAGTGTTTAAATTAATCATTATGATATCCGCATAGATAATTGTTAGGAAGTATTTGTTTTACTTTCTTTATTAGTCATAAGAATGACTTGTCACTCTTATGTTGTGGTTAGGTTAGTAGCTTTTTGAAGCTTGTAAGTGTCCAGATGGACCGAGATGAGGGACTTCACCCCCTTCCGTTGTACTTAAAAAGATTTTTTAGTGTAACATATTTACCGGGGAAACCCTTTACCCAAAAAAAAAAGATGTTCTAACGTATCAAAAGTTTAGAAAAAAGATTCGTTAGGTAGAAAATCAAAACGGATCATTTTTAGGGTTTTAATAAAAAACGCATGGGTTTGAGGATTCAAGGTTTTAACAAGAGTTCATATATGATCTTAAGAGTATTATGAACATTCTAATACAGATTATAAGCTTATTGAACAAGATTTTGAGCTTACTTGAGCTAAAATGGGTCGAAATGGGGTTTTCGGGTTCGTACGCCTAGTAACGACTTCAAGAGCTTCTTTTTCTTGGTTCTTGGCTTCAATTCTGATCTTAGGGACCTTCTACTTCTTCCTTGGCTGAGCTAGAACTCCATTTGTGTTTGTGATGAAGTTTTGAGGTGTGATTTGAAAGGGTTGCTTGGATTCGGTTTATATAGGGGTGAAAACCCTTGGTGCCTAAGTTTTCTTGATGGCTAAGGGTTAAGGGCTGTAGAGTGATGACCAATGAAGCCTATAGATGATTCATGGAAGCTAGGAGAGTAGCTATGCAAGGTGGTGAGGGTGTATGAGGGTTCGGTTACATAGGGGTGACAAGAAGGTGACTAGAAGCCTTGGTGGCCAAGGGAGGTGATGGAGGTGCTTGTAAGGTGCTTGGGTGGCTGCTTGGTGACATGGTGGTGATGTCATAGAGGTGCTAGGGTGCTTGGTTGGGTTGAAAATGGGTCAAAATGAAATAAAAAGGGGTGCCGGGTTTAATGGGTCACGGGTTAGGGTTTTATGGTTTTTAGATCGAGTTAGGTTTAAGGTTTAGGGTAGTTTAGGGTTTAGGATTAAGGTTTAATGTTAGGATTAGGGTTTAGGATTAGGTTTAAGGTTTAGGATTAAGGTTTAGGGTTTAGTTTTAGGTTTAAAGTGAAATTAGGGTTTTAGGGTTTCGTTTAGGGTTTAGGGTTTTAGATTAGGGTTTTAGGACGAATTAGGGTTTAGGTTTAAGGTTTAGAAGTCATGCATTAAGTGCTTGTACCTTGTGCTAAAGTGGTGGTAAAGTTTAAACATGATTTAGGAGCTTAAATGACCTAATTAGGTTTTTAGGCATGATTAGCTTGTACATTGTGCTTAAATAAGTTGTACATTGACTTGGAGGGAAATTATATTTCAAATGTTGTGCATTGTACACTTGTACACATGCTTGAAGGCTTACACATTCATTTTATATGTATACATTACATATAATTAGGGTTTTGATATAAACGTTAACGTTTAATGCTTGTTTTGATATAACGTTTTGAAAAGTACGTTAAATGGATAATGTACTTGGTAAAAATGATATTAAGATATAGACTTGACATATTAGGATGTTTACATGATATAAACATAGATATAGATGGCATTGGTAGAGGTTGCGTGAGCTCGTTTACTTTAGAGATGCAAGTTACGTTGCATAATGAGATAAAGCAAAATTTTCCCTGTAAAAAGGTGATATATATATATATATATATATATTTATATATCATATTTTTAATAATATATATATATTTCATATATAATAAAATGGATATTACAGTGCATCTAATTTAATATATGGATAATTACATTGATGAAAATTACGGGTTGTTATACCGTTATACAAAACCACTTTAAATGAAGTCTTTCGACTAAACAATTAAACAATATAGACTATTACATAATGTTTTTATCAAAAAACACATATGTAATATGATGTTGTCAATTTCCCTTAAAAAGATCTTAATAGATCTATTTCACATGATCTATTTCTACACTGAAACTCGACAAGGTTTCAGTAGATCCACTCTTTTAAAGAAACTCAGCAAGGTTTTAGTAGATCCATTCTTTTAAATAAACTCAACAAGGTTTCTATAGATATACTTTTAAACTCCAAAAAAATTATATCTAGTTAATAATTAACCGACCCGGTTTAAAATAAACTAGACAAGTCAAACAAACACTTCCACTAAATTAGTAAAGTGATGTATATAATCTGATATTTAATAATAACATGTATAATTATTAATATCTTGATTCAAATAAATTCTTCTTGATTTTATCGAACACGTTACAGTTATCTAATAAAATAACAACTTGCATTTTATGAGATATGTTACAAAGAAACTCCACTTGGTTTCAATGAATCTAAATTCGTCATGATTTGCAACCATGTCAGTAACTGGCGCACCAATTACATTTACAAGATTCACTAGGGTTACACTCGTGTTACCATTAGTAAACTTGTCAATACAAAACAGTTAGAACTATTAAAATAATTTGGTATATAATAAACTCGACTTGGTATATTTAAACTTGTACCAAATCCAATTCAAAGAAACTCAAATTGGTTTCAATGAATCAAATAGATCTTGGTTTCAAAATATATTGATCTAAACACCTAAAAGATCACACACAAACAGTTAAATAAACTATTATAAACCGGTATCCAAGAAATTCAATCCTGATCACAAACAAACAGATTCGTCGTCTGTCTCCCATGGTACAATGTTCAAAGCTGTTGTACAGCCAGACCTGACATACTTGCCTAAAAGATCACGGAAAACTGTGTACTTTTGATTGAAAGGATTACTAGAACTTGGTTGCAGTGGAGTTGCATTTTTTTCTATGTAAAAAATGAATGAGACTTAGGCCAGTATTTATAGTGAAACTTATCTTGTTCACTAAGATTAAATCTTTTCCCTATACCAACAAATCTGCTATATAAAAAACGTGATTTGCATTAATAAAACAAATCAGTTTTAAATAAACCAAGATTTGCATATATTCTACATACACAAAATAATTTTGTACGACTTCATCAATAAGTTTTAAATCTTTTCTTAAAATAGATTTACAGAAGTTGGAAAAGGAAACCCGAATCACACCTTCCCACTTCACATTTTGGGCGATGTGGGATACTTCCATTCTTTTAGATATTCTGTTTTACGTGTCCCACTTTGAGACACGATATCTCATTCATATTAACTCCATTTTGGACATACTTTAGCTCATTTCGAAGCTCTCTTCAAGGAGAAGGCAAAACTACAAGCTAATATAAATATATATCATATACATATATTAAATAATGTCCAAAGTTTGCAAAAACACATTTTGTCAAACTATTTTTCCAATAGTATATAAGTTGTAAAGTGAGTGACATATGATGTTTAGGAGCCTATGTTAGAAGTGAGAGGACAAACTTGAATAGAATAATATAGTTTGAAATATTGTTGTTGATGGTTGAGTGTAATGTTGGTAATGTGTATACGAATATGACTTGGCATAATTTAAATTTGAATTCAAGCTTGTGTGAGAGAAGGAAGTGTAAAGAGTGAAGTCGTAATTATCAAAGTGAGGAAGTTATAATGTGTTAGAAAGTGTAAGTGGTATATTGTCTAGAGAGAATAAGACAATATATGATTAGGGAATAGAATGTTAATAGATCGTGTAAAAGGGAATGTGGGATAAATCATAAAGTGATTGGAAGAATGTTTAATGGGATGTGTGAGAGGATTAAATGGGATTGTGTGAGAAAGTGGGATAAATCATTTGTTGAGGAATGTTGGGGACAAATAATTGATTAAGGAATTTTTAGTAGGATATAGGAGTAAATGTGATGTGTAGAGAATGTGGAAGTTTGTAAAACATTTAATGTTGGGAAGTGACAAAATTTTCAAAGGACAATCAACTTCCAAATAAACAAACCAAAATAGTCAATATGAATTAGTCCATGATTAGCTACCAATTAACATGATCACTAATCATCTTGATGCAAACAAGCTAAGTGCTTTGCATCTCAAGTAAAGCGGCAAAGTGACCTTTGACTTTGTTTGACCAATAAGGGAGTAAAACCCGTTACGTGGAGAGATAAGACATAAATCCGGATTATGGTCATATGCATACTTTCGTTTGACGTTACTAGGTTTGAAAAAGATATTTGGCCTTGGCTATAGGTGTTTTAGTAAAGGTTTTGAGTTAGCGTTTTGTCAAAAACAAGAGGACTTGTTTTTTCTTTTCTCTAAGTCTACACCTCGTTTTAAGTGTTTCTAATAGCTCAAATATCATGTACATGCCTTTATCGAAAGATCCACATGTGTCGGTTAAGAGGAAAGTCGACAAACAAAAACCGCGCAAAAAACACTTTAGGCTGGCGCGCGCTAGAACCACTATTTGTGGTTTTGGTGGTTTTTTGCTATCGTTTGTTATTTTATGTGTTTCGAATATTTATTTTTCATTGTTAAAACATTGAGATATTAGTCAATATTGCACCAACAATTAATTTATCAATTACTAAGCTTACATTACAATTTTGAGCATATTACTATATTTCAATATAATTATAATCGTGTCACACATGTTTTCTGTTACTCATTAAATATGAACATGTTTTTCTGACTAATGTACATATGTATTGATTGTAGAAAATAAATTAATAAAAACAAAAACACTTGTCAAAATTATTAAATGTTAATCTATATAAATATATAAGAAATATTTAAAGTGATAAAAAATTGTTCAACTACCCTGATACAGATTGCCTATAAATACAAGTCCTATACACTAAAGCCTTTGAAAACCATTCTCATAGCTTTAACATTTTCTAGATCTTATAACATGGGAAAAATATCAAAAAGAGTTCGTCAAAAGATTGAGATAAAAAAATCAATAATAAAAGGGAACGAGTTGTAACCATGTCCAAGAGGCATAATGGCTTGTTTAAAAAAGCGTGTGAACTAGCCACACTGTGTGGTGTACACATCGCCATCATTTTTTTCACAATTGGTGGAAAGTCTCACTCTTTCGACAGCCCATGTATTTGTTCAATTACAAATAAGTTTATGAAAATGAATGAAGCTGATGATGAACTTGAAAATTACGTGACGCGGTTAGCTAACTCTGCCAATGAGTTTAGGCTCAAAGAATTGAATCAAAATTATAACAAAATAAATGAGGAATTATTCAATCAGAGGAAGCGGGGGAAAATTCTTGAAGAAATCCAAAAAGGATCATTTGGGGGTAAAATGTCTGAGGAATGTGAGAAACTCGTGAAACTAAAGTTCCATTTGCTATAGTTAGAAAAAATCTTAAAGGGTAATCGTGAATCAAGAAGTGTGTGTTCCTCCTTTAATGATGATTATAAAGTAGATCTATCTTAAATGGAAGTATCAAAAGATTACTTAAAAGATTACTTAAAGTTGTAATGATATGTATACTATGAATCAAATACAAGAATAAACTTATAATGATCTTCTATTTTGATATGACAATATAAATAAGTTATATGTTACCATCAATGTTTTGATCGAGAGTTTATATGCCTTTTTTTATGCTTTAAGGTCAAACTATTTATTCATTTTTGTGACTAAATGAGATCAATTGTAATTTCATGTGACAAACATCAACGAAACACATGTGTGTTAATGGTACTTTAGCCATTAAAAACAAGCTACCACACTTATCTTTTTTATATTACGATTGTATTAATTACTATGCTTCGTTGTGGAAATTTGTTCGTTGCTTATTTGTCTAAAATTCACACAAATCAAAACATTCGAGAAGGTACTTTAGAAATAAGAAAACTTTCATTGAGTTATAATATATATTCTCTATTTTATTTTGTTTGATCTATATCTTATTTTTCATTGTATAAAAACTTGGTTATTATGGACTCTTAAGTTCATATTTTTTTTGTTCAAGAAAGAAAAGTTTCGTATTTTTGTTTATTTTTTCAACAAGTTTATTATTTTGGTATGGGATCTTGATATTATTTAATGAATAATCAAATAATCCTAACACATTCTAATTTTAAATATCCTTATGCGTCTCGTAAATCATAAAAATTATATAAAAACAATTATAATATAACACTCATTTTTTGTTGTATTTCAAAAGGATTGTAATGGAAAGTTTTAAAAAAGTAAATATTACCCTTGTATAAAATAGTGAAGCAAACGACATCGTTTTAAAGGGGCAAAAACTATGTCATTTTGGCTTGGGCCTGATCCGATTGTGAGTGGGTTTTGGCAAAACGACGTCGTTTAAGGTTGAAAGTGGGTCGTTTTGGCCTTCCCATTGTAGTTTAGTTTGGTAGCTAAACTAAACGGTGACATTTTTGTGTATCTTCCATGTATACATAGGTGGGAGAAAAAACACACATACGCTGAAACTCTAGCCCAAACACACACACACATAAACATTCATCGAGGAACAAATACACACATCCGAGCAAGATTAAGGTTTGAGATCGCGTGTAAGTGATACTTTTTTAATTTTTAACTGTAGGAACCAATATACCACTTCACTTACATAATCAAACTAAGAAAATAAGATAAGAATAAGAAGAAAAGTAGAGAGAAGTTAGAGAGAGAAAGAAATAACAAAAAAGAAAGAGTGGTGGATTATCATAAATGTGTGAAAGATACAAATGAGACAACTAACCCTTCTCCATTATGGAGAAGTATGTAAAGGGCTTATTTCTTTTCACTTTTTATCCATACATTTCTTTTTCATTCTTCAACCCCTTCAATGCTTACCAAGACGTCATTACTAACACATTGTTGTGCTTGTTCCAGTTTTACCTCATGTCTTAGTCGGCATTATTTCCGTTTCTCATTCATCTCCAAATATACCTAAGGACTGTTATTTCTAACTATAGATTGTCCTTGGGTAGATCCCTCTGGTTCTGGTTGGATCATATGACTAATACCTAACCTAACTACCTTATGAATTCAGAATCGTCATGAGTTAATAGGTTGTTGGGTATTTGATCGTAACCATAAAACCATTAAAAATCAATAAAAGTGTTTGATAGAATATCAAAATGTTTAACACTTTGAAAGTTTCATCTTTTGGAAAAACTCCCCCTTCACACGTGCATCGATAGACGAAAGTGTTTCACACATGTGGGTAGAAGTACAAAGCACTTTGAGTCTTCGAATCACTTATTATATTCTAGATCACATTTTAATCACATTTCTCCCTTTATTTTAAATACTAATTCACTTAGTTTTTGAAATACTAAGTGATTAAAATTTGTCTTGAAAAGTCTGCGGGGAGAAAATATTATCAGCATGAATTATGTGAAACTTTTTCTTCTTGCTCCCCTTTATTTTTACATATGATTGACACCAAAAAAAATAATACCAAGTTGTAAAAATAATATAAAATTGAGGTTAAGACAGTGTTGAGCACACAATTTTGAAAGTTTATGAATTGTCATTGAAGAATTCTTGAAAAATTATGCTCAGACACTTGATCATCTTATAACAAACATTCTATTGAGTTGTCATTATTATTACTGAGTTGTTATTAAGAGACTTTTTACAATGTTTTGAATACATAAGAATTGTCGTGATTTGATGTATTCAAAATCATAGAACTTTGGTTTTTGAAAAACACCCCCTCAAAAATTGACTCATTTATAAAAATGATACCATTTGTTAGAAAATGATTGGCTTTGAAATGTTTATGAGGGATGGAGGGTTGAACACACAATTTTGAAAGATTTTGAATTGTCATTGAGAAATTCTTAAAAAAAATGTGTTCAACTTTTGAAAAACCATATGTTAGAAGACTTTTCTTCTAATGCTAAGGATAAGTACACTGAAACGTACACTTACCTTTTCTTGAGCTCAAAACTTTGAATGTCTTGTGTAAACCGCTCAAGACCGAGAAAAGTTGAGTTTCTCATTGTTAGGGTAAGTTATCTTTATAGATAAACTTTCCTTTATTTAAAGTCCGGGTTATGTACTGATTTACACATAATCCATTGAGAAAGTTAGAAATGACATGTTTTGAAACTTTTGAACTCTTGCTCGAACTTCATTTACACACCCAGGTCAATGTTAATCGACATTTCTAGGTACGTAAATGTTATCGATTCCAAGAGACATGTCGAGAAGATTCTTTTTGAAATTTTTGAATTTCTGATTTTGTATTTTCTTTTTGAAATTTTATATTTTTGTATTTGGTTTTATTTGTTTTATATACAAAAATAAAAATAAAAATAAAATAAAATCGAGAAGTAAACTTAGAATCCGCTGGAACTGTGGTCTTGCGGATATCTCTTTTGCTTTTTTCAAAGTTATCCCGTATGAACTTGGTCTCTCAACTATCATATTTTCTTTTATCAACGCCTTGATTTTGTCTTTATCAATAGGAATACGTGCACCCAAATTAAGAGTTTGTTCCTTCTGAACATTGATAGATGTACCTGCACTTAAATCAAGAGTTTGTTTGCATTCATGCGGGTTAGTGATATATGCATTTGAACAGTGTGGGGGTTCACTGTCAACCTTGGTTGTGCTAGAGGTGAATATATTTCCAGTATGAACCCATCTAAGACCAACAGTCTTGAAAATTCTACCTGTCGGTTTCCACCTAAGACAAGATCTAGGAGTCTTTGTTTTCTCATGCACAGTGGATGTCTTTTTGATTGAAAACCTATGTCCTGTAGGGATCTGTCTTTCTGGTTTCTTTGCAATACTTATTTGCTCTACGAGTTTGTATTTTTTTTGTTGTCTTATCAGATGGTACCTTATTACGTGAGTTAACCTTATTCAGGAATTTTGTTACATAAACACCATGATTTGTATTAAAGATATATTTCTGACATGTCGAGCAAACAAAGTGTTTTGAGTCAGAAAAATTTCTACAACTCCTAAAGTGTTCTGCTATGGGCACAGTCTTTGTCTTTACGCAACTACTCTTAGATGCTGGTCAATTCCTAGACTTTTGGTTATTGATCCTAGGTCTTGGTTTGCTACCATTAGCTGTGCTTTATGATCTAGCAGAAGGAACTTCCCTAGGTTTTGAATTCCTACAACTTTCTTGTGTCTTTTTCCTAGATTCTTTTAGATAGTGATTGTGAACCATGTCATTTGAACTAAATATTGGCATATTCTTTTAACTATTCCTAGATTCGCTAGATGCAATCACATGATGAGGTTTTACAATAGCAGATTCTCAAACTTTAGGCAAATAATAAGGAGTGACAGGTTTTGACAACTCTTTATTCACATTAACTTAGGAGGCAAACCGTGGTTTTAAAGATTTAGGTCGTTTAAATTTAAACGTAGTCGGTTGTCTCACAACTGATTGGTTTTTGAGTGATTGAAAAACCAGTTTCCCTAAGATTGATGGTTTTACAAACTTAGTATCCACACTAGTTCCTTTTATGTTTCTTAATTCATTTTTTAAAGCTGCAGTTGTAAAAACCTTTTCCTGAATCTGAGCTTTCAAATCAGCATTTTCAATAGACTTTTTATTCAGTTGTGTAATAAGAGAGTCATTCTGGTTTTTGGTCTGAACTCGTGTCTTTTTGATAGAATCATAAAGATTTTTGTAAGTCTGTTTAAAGGCTTTTTTCCTTATTTAACTGCTCATTCTCTACAAGTAATGTAGGATCCCTTTGCTTAATGGATCTTAACCTTTAGCTTGTAAAGGGTTTGTTGCCTTAGATAAATCTAAAGTAACAATGATGAAACAATGATTAACCACTATTGATTACGTGGAATTTAATCAACAATGTAAAGAAGAACACAATCAAAACACTTTTATATTGAACTTTGAATCTGCCTAGGTTACAGATTACAAACTATGATTACTATTCGATCTCTATGATCTTGTGTAGAACTATATCTACTAACTATGCCTAGGGTTCCATTTATAGACTAAGGAAACCCTAATGGGCTTTACAAAATGCGTATAAAGATAATGCATATCATTTCCTAAGATATCTCATGCATATCTTTAACTCTAACTAATTTCTGCGTAAGCAGACTTAACTATTACATAAACAGCATTAACTATTTAATACTGCCAGTACTAACTATGATAATCCTTCTACCAGTACTAACTAAGATACTAGCAGAACTAACTATAATACTAACAGAATTAAGTTTGTTTATACAAAATTCCAAACAATCCTCCCCTAAACTTGAACTTCACTTGTTAACTTCAAGTTTCTTCAGTTGTCTTCAGTTTGGGCTTTTGAGTATTGTATCCAAACATGTTTTTAAGTCCTTAGCTTCTCTTGAATGATGATCTGTTTGATGTTCTTTGAATAACCAGATCATACTTTGTTTGTTAGTCTTTGTCTTCTCTTCACAGCTACACGGCAACATCCAACTAAGTTGGCTTTATAGTTTTCGGCAAACTACCAGCCATCAACAGATTTGATATGTCTTTACCATGAGTTGTTTGCTATGGACTAGTCAATGCTTCATTGTAGTAACAAGGTGCATTGATAACCTTATAGTTTTTAGCAAACTATCAGCTATCAACAGATTTGAGTTCTCTTTACCAGTAGCCGTTTGCTCTGGAGTAGCCAACTCTTTATTTTAAAAACATGGTGAGTTGATTACCATATAGTTTTTGGTAAACTGTCAATCATAAACGGATTTGAGAAGTCTTTACCAAAGCCGTTTGCTTTGGACTAGCCACTTCTTATGCCTATTAAGCATGGTGAACTGATGATCATTTGTTGTGTGGTGGTTAGCCAACACTCAAACCCTTCACACTTCCATTATAGCCATAGTTTCCAAAAATATGCTCACTGCTACTTAGAGACTCATCATTTTCTTATCCCAGCTTGCTTCTCAATCATCTTCAAGAGTTGATAACAAACTTCATCCATTGTCCCATCTAGAAGCTTCATCTTTAGCATCATTTGGCAAGCATCTTTTGACAAAGGATATTTTCTATCTGCTAACATATATATAGTAGATGCATCCAATGTTAAGCAGTGTACAACACAAGTAGGATAATACCTCCAATTAATTATCTTTTGTTGAAATGGCAAACTCCAGATTGCATCATCACTAAGAGGTGGATCAAACATGGTCTTGAGATCACCCCAAAGTACTCTATTATATATCTCTTCTGGTGTATTTGCTCCATACTTCTTTATCACCAATCCGTATAACTCAACAAGCTCATCTCTTGAAAAATCTTTAAGCATAGCTCCAAAACTCATATAAATTTTATCAGAATCGTCTTTTCTTATGATCTGATAAGCAACCTTTTGACTTTATTGAGAAATGATCTTCCAATTTACAATAGTAGGAGGTTTTGTAGGAGTTAGAATAACATATACTCCAATCTCTGATTCTGATGAAGCATCTTTAACTTTATCTTTCATATATGCTTCTCTTTCCTTGTTGAACTCATCTTGTGCAGTCTTGTCAATATTTATTCCCTTTCTTGCCTTTTGCTTTCTTCTCATTCCTGTTTTCTTAACTGGCACTTTAGTTTCTTCTTCTTTTACAACTTCATCTTTTCCCTTTGTGATTGAAGCATCTTCAATGTCAATCTTCTGTTTCTTTGAAGTTTCTTGTTCTAGTTGTAATCCATGTCTTTTCACTCTTGCTTCAATTTCCATTGGCACAAAATTTTCAATACTCTTCACCAACTTTTCAAATTCAGTCTTGAGCTCATTAAAAGTAAGTTTCTTTAATTGAGTCAATTTCCATGAGCTTTAGTTTTTGATGAAGGTACTCATGTAATCTCTTTGCAGTGTCTGTGTCATTGGCTTGCTTCTTTTTGCCTTAGCCTTTTGTTCAACATAAAACTTCTTTTTCTGATTGATCATTTCCACCATCCTTTTAGCAAAATCTTCACCAGTCATACTTTCTCCTTGTAAACTCTTGGTTAGTTCTGCATTTGCTTCAAGTTTTGCCCTGATGGTATCCCAATCCTCTTCAGTATAATTCTGAGCAGCTTCTTGAACTTCTGCTTTTCTTTTCTTTTGTTGTTCTGATAATTCTTCTTCTTCTGCCATTCTTTTGGCTATCATTTGAGCTTGTAATTTTATAGCCTCTTCTAATCCAACTTCCTCTTCTCTTACTTGTTCTTTAGTTTTGTGAGTAGCCTGGATGTCCTCTTCAACCATTGGAGCCTTTCCTTCCCTTTGACCCCTTTTACTAGCAGTACCAGAATCAACTTTAGCACTACCAATACTAACCTCTTCAATACCAGTATTAATTTCTTCTTCAGCATCCAATCCAGTATTAATAATCTTAGCCACTGACCTTGCTCTCCTTCTATATCTCTTGCCTTTATCAGTTGATTTTACCTTGCTAACACCCTGAGAAGCAACCTTTGACAATGTTTTAGCTGCCTCCAAGATTGTAGGACTGATATCTTCTTCTTGAGCCTCCCCTGAATCTTTTGTAGGAGTAACAAAATCTGTTGACTTCTCTTTCATTTTCATGGATTCTCTTACCAAAGAAACTAGAGGATCATCATCAATATCCTAAATTATCCTCCCCTGATCCTCTGGTTCTTCACCCTCTGATTCAGATATGAGTACTTTCTTGGATTTCCTCTTCAAAGCTGTTTCTAGAGATTTCACCTTCTTTACCAATTTAAGCACTGCATTCCCTAATGTCTGCTTGGTGTCCTTCAATTCTTTCTCCAACTATTAATCCTAGTCACCAAGGTAGGTACAAGCACCATTAATTCCCTAAGTTGCATACTGGCCTCAGCACTTCCTGATGTGTTACCTTCAGGGAGAGGTGCTTCATAGGAACTAGGTGGTAAAGGAGGTGGTGATTGAGGTGATGAATGATGTGGTGATTGAAGTGGTGAATGATGTGGTGATTGAAGTGGTGAATGATGTGGTGATTGAAGTGGTGAATGATGTGGTGATTGAAGTGGTGAATGATGTGGTGATTGAAGTGGTGAATGATGTGGTGATTGATGTGGTGGTGATGGATCAACAGGTGTGTGATGGGGTTCAGCTGGTTGTGCTGAGCCTTCACCTTGATCCACAGCTGCACCGTGCCACATAGCAGCAGGAATGCACAATATCCCCTGCATAACCCCTTTTCATGTTTGCAAAAAGCTTTTTGGTTAAAGTTGAGGCTAAATACCTTCCTTTATTTTCAGTTGTAATATCCAAAATAATTTGTAAAAACCGTGGATACATTAAAATTTTTGAATTACTCTATAGGTTATGAACCATCCCATCAAAAATCATTTTAGAAAAATTAAAACCCTATTGCTAGATAGACAAATTAATGCAGTAGCAATAGTAAAAAAAAAAAAAAAAAAACTACACATTGATTCCCATCCACCAGACTTAGGGCTTAAGTAGTGTAAAATATGATGGATTAGAAATTTCCATTGGGGTGTAAAATTCCTTTTCTAAAAATTTAATTTACCCTCAGTAACATACCCCAATGTGGCTAATCCAACATATATTTCAGCATCAGATAAATTATGTATTCCTGTTGAATCTTCCAATTAAAGTTTACTTCTGACAGATGCCTCAGTAATATTATACTCTTTAGAGTCTATAGAGGCTATTAATTGTTGAGTCCTATTAGCAAGTGTTCTGACTGTGGCAGTTTGCCAGAACTGTTTGACTAGAGAGTCATAGATAGTAGGATCATGAGTTAAGGCATACCTAAGAGATGTACCTTTAAGAAAATCTACTACCTTAGTGAAACCAACACTTTCATTTGGTTTCTTCAGGAAAGCGACCATATTATGCTTGTCTGAGTACTTTAGGTTGGCCATATGGACTCGTTGATGAACAGAAATCGTAAGAATGTAAATTCTAATCCTGGGTTTGATTCGAGTGATTTACTAAGTGCTGGTAGAGATAGGGAATTAAGTTTTTATCGATGAATAACAAGGTTTCTTATTTGACCGACTGTAAAAGAGGTTTCTTTAGAGCAAAGAAAGATTTTTATAGAAGAAAGTGAAGTAATAATCCAAATAGAAAACCTATGTTAGAAGTACGCGCCATAAAAATCTCTAACGGCAATATTTAAAATAAGAAAAGTCAATTTTCCCTCACCAGCACCAACGGTCAACTACCAGTATTAAAATTAGTCTACCAGTGCTAAGATAGTCTACCAGAATTAACATATAGACTACCAGCATTAACTTATAGACTACCAGAATTAACTTTATGTCCACAGAATTAACAAGTAATCCACCAGAATTAACTTGTAGACTACCAGAATTAACTCTAATACTTAGTACTTACAGACCATAGATGAGTAGTATTTGCCAGCACTGCATCTATCCATCCTCAAATCCATGCTTATCTTGAAAAGTTAGTGCAATAAAAAGAAAAACATACTATGAACTTGAACTAACTATATCCTAACTACCAGCATTAATACCCTAGCAATATTAATGTAAACTAGTATTTAAAAACTTTACAATTTAACCTCCCCTCAAATGTAACTACAGATATAACATTCCAATGCTGACCACCAAAAAGTTAAACCAGGTAACATCAAATCCTTTGGTGAGAAGGTCTGCAACATTTGAGTTAGTGTGAACAACCTTTGACAATGTTTTAGTTGCCTCTAAGATTGTAGGACTGATTTCTTCTTCTTGAGCCTCCCTTGAAGCTTTTGTAGGAGTAACAAAATCTGTTGACTTCTTTGTGCTCTCATTGTCAATATGGATTTTGGTGTTCATGAAGTTAAAGCCATAATCCATCATTTGGTTTTGTATCCATAGTACTTGCCCACAGCAATGAGCAGCTGCAACATATTCTGCCTCAGTAGTAGAATTTGCCACAATTGTCTGCTTCTTGCACTGCCAAGATATGAGTCTTCTACCAAGAAATTGACATCCACCAGTTGTTGATTTCCTGTCAAGGCTGGCTCCTGCATAATCACTATCTGAGAAAGCTTCTAGTTCAAAAGGGGAATCCCTAGGATACCATAACCCTAGTTTGGGTTGATGTTTGAGATATCTAAAGATCCTCTTTACAACATGTAAATAGGAAGCTTTTGGAGTGACTTGAAACCTTGCACAGGCACAGACAGCAAACATGATGTCTGGCCTTAATGCAGTCAAATACATCAGGGAACCAATCATTGATCGGTATTCATGCACATCTACCTCTACACCATCTTCATCTTTAACCAAGGGTTTGTTTGACTCAATAGGAGTAGTAGCTGTTTTAATGGAGCAAAAATCAAACTTCTTGAGAATGTCAGCTACATACTTGTCTTGACTAATGAAGATTCCATCAGGTTGTTGCTTCACCTGTAGTCCCAAAAAGAATGTAAGCTCTCCCATGGAACTCATCTGGAATCTTTTGTGCATAACTTCTTCAAATTCAGTACACATAGACTTCTTAGTAGAGCCAAATATGATGTCATCCACATAGACTTGGACCAACATAATGTCACTCTTATTCTTCTTGATAAACAAGGTTTTGTCTATGGTACCTCTTCTAAAACCATTCTCCAGCAGGAAAGAAGAGAGTGTCTCATACCAAGCTCTAGGAGCTTGATGTAGACCATAAAGAGCTTTAACCACCTTATAGACTTTGTTTGGATGAGCAGGATCAACAAAGCCTGGAGGTTGGTGAACATACACCTCTTCTTCAATTATGCCATAGAGAAAAGCACTTTTAACATCCATCTGATAGACAAGAAATCCCATATATGATGCAAAGGCTAAGAACAGCCTGATTGCCTCTATTCTAGCAACAGGTGCAAAAACCTCATCATAGTCTATTCCTTCTTCTTGTCTATGACCTTGAGCTACAAGTCTGGCTTTATTCTTCACAACAATGCTTCTCTCATCTCTCTTGTTTCTGAAAACCCACTTAGTGCCAATTGCCTTCTTTCCAAAAGGCAAATCCACAAGTATCCAAACCTGCTGTAACTTGAACTGGAGTAATTCCTCTTGCATTGCTTCAACCCAGCTTTCATCCTTTAAGGCTTGTGATATAGTCTTGGGTTCTTCTTGAGAGAGAAAACATGCAAATAAACAGTTCTGATGATCCTTGTGGTTTGTTATGTTATGTTTGTGAATGTAACTTACTAAGGCTTGTTGTGCTAAAGAAGCCTTTTGAATCTTCCCTCTTGTTTGAACTGCTGATGTAGGATCTCCTAGAATTTGTCCTTTTGGATGATCCTTATGAATTCTGAGTGTGGGAATAGGACTGACAGCAATGGTGTTATCCATGTTGTGGAAATCAGCCACTGCACCCACATCTTTATCATCATCATAAGCTCCATTGAATATTCCATTATTTGGGAGAGTATCAAAAGCATCTTCCAAGTCATGCATATTTAGATCAATGGGTAAATCAACATTAGGGAGAGTAGATGCATCAATAGGTATTTTGCCTCCAAGATAGACAAATGATGATTCATCAGCATTTGCACCTGTGAAAGTACTAGTAGCACTAACATTGAGTGTGTTAGACCTATCAGTACTAATAAATGATCTATCAGTACTAACAAATGGCCTATCAGTACTAAGTTGGTTAGTACTGGTAGCTTGAGTTGCCTTCTTTTGAGATGCAATTCTCCTCTTTTCTTCTTCAAAGGCTTGTCTTGATTCATCATTCATAGCATTAGCAACCAATTCTTGAGTAACCATCATCTCAAGTTCATCTTGCCAGACTTGTTCATCTTCTGGCATCTGATGTTGTCCTTCCTTATCAAAAACATCTTCTGAA